>RJVU01035392.1:8793388-8817989 GCA_003731715.1 Anabarilius grahami
ATATATATATATATATATAAAATATGTTTGTGTGTGTATTTATATATTTTGCATTGTCTGCACTGATTTAATGGGGTAAATCTGCACAAATGTGTTCACAACAGCTAAAGTGCACTGCGCTAAGAGAAAGACAATGCAGTCGTGATCAGATATCATCCGGGTCTGTTCCTGGCTGGTGGAATGACCTGCCGCGCTCTATCCGAGCAGCTGAGTCTCTAGCCATTTTCAAAAAAATGCTAAAGACATATCTTTTTCGTCAGCACTTGACCCAGTAATAGTAGCACTTACTTTGATTTCTATTCTTCTTCCATCTATTTGTGTATTTTATATAAAAATAAAAAAAATCCTTGCTACGAGCACTTTACTGACATAACTGTGACTTCACACAGCACTTACATACTGTTGTTCTCATGTTGATTTTGATTTGATTCTACTATTCTCATTTGTAAGTCTAACTAAATGTAAATGTAAATTTATGTTGTATTATATCTTATAAGGATATTTCTGAAGTCTGTTCTATGTCATTGTCTGGCATTTCACTATTGTTCATAATTTTGGGGTCGTTAAGTTTTTGTTTAGTTTTTTTACGTTTTTGCATTTATTTGATCAAAAATACAGTAAAGCAGTAATATTGTGAAATATTATTACAATTTATGTTTGATATTTTAATATATTTTAAAATGTAGCTTATTTTTGTGATGGCAAAGTTGAATGTCACTTGATCCTTCAGAAATCATTATAATATGCTGATTTGCTGCTCAAGAAGCATTTCCTATTTTAAATGTTGTGCTGCTTAATACGTTTTTTTGAAACATTATACCATCTTTATCATCTTTAATGCATCTAATGTATTTATTACTTGAAAAAAAATTCTTACCGACCCCAAACTTTTGAATGCTACAGCCTATCCCTAGAATTACATTCCACTTTCTTGGGCAGAATTTGGGCTTTGTTCTGTATATTTTGTTGTGTTGTTTTTTTCCAGCCCTACTTTCTTTCCAAATAATAAAAAATGCAGTAAAGTGTGTCTCAAAAAGGCTCTTGGTTACTGAAAACAATCAAATTATTGTGTGTAGAACTTTTTAAATGACAGGCATTGAAATGTGCTGTAATTTGACTGAATTTCTTGATATTGTCTGTACCTAGAAAAGCCAAAGTTTAAGTGTTGTTGATGTTGACAGTGATGTTAGTGAGTTTTCTTAATGGTCTTGTCTCTAACTCCCTCTGGTGTTTTTACAGAGAGGCTAAAGCCTTGTATTCCTGTCAAGCGGAGCACAGTCATGAGCTCAGCTTTCCTCAAGGGGCGCTCTTCTCCAATGGTAACCTCACTCTCTGTTTAAAACTGCACTTTGTGTACTGTTGCTAAGGATACAGTTTGAGCTACAAGCCTCTACTTTTATTAGGAAACAGAAACACAAAAGGCTATGTAGAATGTTGTGAACTGCTTTTAACTCTTTATTGTTATGTGTTTGTCTTAATGTCCATGCAGTGTATGCTTCAGTGGAACCTGGCTGGCTCCAAGCTACATATGATGGCAAAACTGGACTTATCCCAGAGAATTATGTGGCGTTCTTCTGATGGGGCCAAAAAAAGGCAAAAGTCCATGGTATCCATGGTGTTCATTTCTGCAAAAAAGGGACCATTTAAATGTACATTGCTGCTTTACTGTATGTAAATCGTTTTTGCAAAGCATTATAGTTTTTGTGTAGTATTATAACCAGTTCATTAACCATCGCATTTGATAAAGTTTATTCAGGATGTAAATATCACCTTTGTCTTAAATGTACAGTAGATTTTATTACCATCTAGGTACATGCAGTTGAATGTATTAACATACTTTCTATATTTATATGTGGCCCATAATGCTAATGGGCTCTGATACTTTAAAACTGTAGACATGAGCTCATAACACTCTGATCAGTGTTGCGGTACGGCTCTGAAGGAAATGTATAGAGGGAGATTTATACCTGTGCCATATGCATTAATTAGCAACCATATTAAGTAGAAGAAGATACTGTATTGCCCAATGTGACATATGTGAAATTGTTAGTAGTATGTTTTATTGACTTTTATTGATCTTTTCAGTGATACCAAAAGATCAACCATTTTTGGTAGATGCAGGTCATCTTTCATTTCAGTAATTGTGAAATCAAGGAGTTGCCACTCATTGTTATTCCATACCATTTTTAAAAGGTTAAAGAGAAAATCGGTGCCTCTGAATAGTGTTTTTTTTTTAATAAGAACCTTTCCATGTCCTTAACTTTTTTTCCCCCAAATTTCAACAAAATATATCTTGAATGAACTGACTTTACAAGCCAAAAAAAGTTTCTTATATACTTATTTTATTATACTAATACACTGTCAAATTTGTGGCGTTTGGCAAAAAAGTGTTCTTTAAATAGTTTAGGTAATACTGTTAAATGTTATATAGATTTTGTTTAATGAAGTACAATTTAAAAAAAAGACAAAATACTTCTGACAGTGGTAATTTTTGTAGTGTCTCAGTTATAATTTGTTATAGTTTGTGCTCATGAAAAAATGCAGTTTTTCCAAGTAATGGCTCTGCTGTATTTTATTTTACACTGGTTTAGCATTTCTATACCTTGAAATGGAAAAAAATTATTGTTATATAGATTATTATACTGTTTATTAACATCATTCACAAAGTAATTTAATGTTTGATGAGTTTTTTTATAAAGCATTTTAAACTAATAAAATGTTTATTTACTGAAACTATGATTGTGTTGTGAACTCTTCTTTTGTCCGTCTGTCTCCATCCATCCATATATCTTTGCCAAATCATTTCAAATCTAAAAGGCATTCACGGTTTAGGCCTGCTTTGCATTCTATATACACTGTTGAGAAAACATGAAAAATTAAAAAAAATTCCAGATTTAGAAATTTGAAAACATTACTTCACTTTGCCTTTATACTGTACATCAGTATGACCCACATTATTACAAAAAAACAATATCTGATTGTATCCTTGGAATCCCCAAGTATTTTCATAAGTTAAATTCTCCTGTGGTATCACTTGCTTGTAAAAAGTTTTTTTTTAAAAAAGGTACTATCTCTGACATCATAATCTTAAGGACCTTTAACAAAAAGTCCAGGGGAGACCAGCAAAGTGATTTCCAGAAAGGAAATGCAATTACAGTATTGCAATTGATGTTACAACATGTGAACAGCAAGGACATCAAAGATTTACCATTCAAGTGCATAAAAATTACAGACTGTAGTAGCTTTTACATATATATTTTAATTTATTTTATATATATATATTCTGGATAGGCTTTATCTAAAGGTTTGTGTTACAAACAAAACTTTGCCAACTTAGCAGCATGTATTATTGTGTCAGCAGAGTCAAACAAAGCAGCTCTGATTCATGAAGCCAGCTGCATTCTTTATTTTTCCATTCTCTGTGGAGCATTTTGTGATTGGATTTCAAAAACCAAAAACATGGCCTTACTTTCTCACCATAACTCTGTGATTTTTTTCATTTGCATAACATAAATGTTCCTGAGTTCGTCTCATGCTTAGTTGGAGACTCAACTGTGACCTTCTGAACAGAAATTCTTTTGTTAGACAAAAAGGAGAAATAAGGCATATTACTTAAAGAATTAATAGGCCACGTACACACTGCAGCTAAATTCGGTTGTCAGTTCACCTTTTAGTGCGTTCTGTACACACACAGTTCAGTAAAATACGGGAGTGACAACCGCATTCTACAGCCGAATTAACTCCAGAAAAATACAGGTAGTGACAACCGCATTTACAGAAATGATATGCAGTGTGTACGGAACCGAACTGGACAACTAGTTGTTAATGGCGTTTTTAACCTTCACCGGAGATGTGTCTCTCTTCTGTGTGTGCGGAGAATCACAGGGAAAGCACGAGCCTTTTCTCATTGAGTTGCCAGATCTTGCTAGAAAAAATCAGTGAACAAGTATAAGCACATAATAAACCTAAATAAATCCAAATGCTTTATGCTGAAAATAATACCAAAACATCGCGATTCATGTCTGCTCACTTTAATAACTCAATAAACCCGTTCGCTTTATGAGACGAGCTTAAACAACAAGCCCAAATACGCTTATAACGAGTGACCATGGCAACACAGAAAGAGCGCGCTCTGTGTGAAACAGGCTGTACAAAACAAAACACGACGCCTCCGTCGACTGTGTTAGTGTGTTTAGTTAAATTGCTGAAAATAACGAGTGTTTTGTCACTTTAATATTACTTTGGTCACGATAACGGATACCAAACAGGAGAGACGCCAGCTCGTCGCTATGGTTTCCAAGCTGTCAATCATCGCATTTTCGAGAGTGAGTCGTGTTCCGTACACACATGTAACGATAATTTAGGGGATTCACTCCCGCATTTAAATGCGGTTGTCACTCCTGAAACTTACAGTGTGTACGTGGCAGTCCCTGTGGAGAAAGGGAATATGACATATTGAAAAAGTGGGCTGTCCCATTAAGAAAAATCATTAAACATTTTGTGTTTGAACAGAACTTTATGTAATCGAGGGAAAAGTATGTTGATATATCTGATAATGTGATCACATGTCATTAGAGGTCATTTCCAGCAACAGAAAATTGTTCGCCTAGCATTATTACCTATAATTCTGTAGGTTGAGCATTGTTTATAGACACAAATTACATATATGTGTGTGTGTGTGTGTGTAATTTGTCTATAAAAAATAGAAAAATAGACACTTACAGAAATAAATATCAAAATGTAAAAGAGTAAAAAAGAATTAACAATGTATTTTTGTTGTTGTTGTATGTGAATTAGAGTTTTGAAGGGTACGTACTAACAGAAATAATCTTTAACAGTAAATTGTGCATATGTATCATACAAAAAAACTTTTGTTCAGTAATGTATCACCAAAACAGAAACACAGAATTTCACTTTTTCAGTCAGAGAAAGATCAATAGCTGTTCTTTGTTCTGTTAAACCAGAAGGCCAAGGCAGAGAAGCATGTGAAACCACATGTAGTCCTTGTGCAAATTGTCTTGCTTGATAAATAGTTAATAATAAGCTTATGTACAATAAAAAACAGTTTGACTTCCTCACTTAGACTTTAATATCAAGCAGTCCTGAGAGATTTGTTTCAAGTGTCCTCACTAGCTTCGCCAGCTCCTCCATGTTGTGTGACTTCTCCTCCAGCAGCTCATAGCGAAGGCTTGAAATGTCCTGCTTAATCTCCTTCAATTCACCTGTAACACAGCAGTCTTCAGTCTTAATTATGAAATATATGAATCATGAGTATATTCAAACAAATTTCATCAAAAAATCTATCATTATCCCCTCACACTCATGTTGTTCTGGACCGCTTTGCTTAATTTTTTTTTTCAAATGTTTGCTCAGCCATTAATGAGTTAATAGTTACCATGACCATTTTTTGGTGAATTATTCCTTTAATGAAATTTTAAATACACACACTCACCCTCATTGACTTCATCACATTCTTTGTCATTTTGAGCTTTGATGATGTATCGCTTAACGAGACGCTTCATAATTTTCTGTACAGATCAAATGAAGTAAGTTCAATCAAATGCAAAGAGCAAATATAAACCATATTCAGATCTATTATAAATATTCAGTCAAGAATATAAAAAAAAGTAAACATGCCTGATATCGACTGGGGCTTGAAAGATTCTTGTCCCTGCAAGTTTTGCTCTGTCCCAACTTAATTATGATCCAACAAATCACAAGAGCAACATAAATCGATTAGTTTATTGTGATTGTAAATGAATGATACAAATCAACTTACTCTAATGCAGAATCAGAGTGGATTTTCCTCACCTCACTAAGCTCAGACCCCTTCATAATGGCTTTGTGTCTGTCAAAAAGCTCCTGCAGGAGACTTTTAGCCCCCATCACCAGACCCACAACAGACTTGGGACTGGGAACCAAGTTAAAAGGCACAGGGAGAGTCCTGCCCTCCTCAAAGTAGGTGAACCAGAGCTTGGCCCGGGCGAACTTCCACTCCACGTCTGCATCATCCTGCAAGACACCAGGAAACACTAATGTTTTGAATACTTAAAGCGACAAATGAATCAATACAGAAATGCAGAGGTAAGAGATGTGTGAAGAGCATTCCTAAAACAAAACTAAGCAGTCAAACTAATTATCCCATCCTGAAGAGAATAGAGATAACGTTTTTTCCATAGTTTGCAAAAACCTCTTCAGTGGAGTGCTTCATCAGCACAAAGTCTTAAACACAGATTTACAGATCCCATTTGATCTGCTGTACAAAGATTTATAATGTCAGCAGCTCTTAAAAAGAAATATGAAGAAGTAAAACTGAGAAGACAAAGTACCTCAATCTCCTGAAAGGAACTGTTGATCATGGCAATGAGCATGTTGAGTAGGACAATGACCACTGTCACATTATAAACTCCATAGAGAACATAGCCAATGTTCTCGATGAACTTGTGTCCATTGTTCACGACTACTGATCTGACCTCAGAAAGGCCAAATATCGCCCAAAACAATGTTTTGAAGCTTTCTTCTACACTACAAAGATAAACAAGACATGTATTGATGGACATTTAAACTAAGGAACATTTCCTTTTTTCATAAGAGGTGAGTTTATTTTGCCAACTACCAAATTTTCGAGATGTCACACTACCGTTCAAAAATTTGGTGTCGGTACGATTATTTTTCCAAGGCTGCATTTATTTGATCCAAAAAAAATGTGTAAAAACAATATTTTTACAATTTAAAATAACTGATTTTTATTTGAATATATATTTTTACTCACGTTGTGAAAGCGTCATTCTGTTTAGCACCCCGATAATATGAGTAGAGGTTGAACATTCCAATCATGAAAGCCAGAAAGACCAGGATGAAGATAACCATGAACTTGAAGATGTCCTTCACAGTTCGTCCCAAAGATATCTGCAGGGGTCCAAAGCTCTCATTCGCTGGCAGGATGTACGCAATTCGAGAAAAACTCAGGACCACTGCAATAGCGTACAAGCCCTCTGAAACTAACTGAGGATCAGACGGGAGCCAGTCGATCCGAGCTGGAATAAAAAAGATTGTTTATGCAGATCGCTTGTTGAGTTACATTGTAATTTTGCGGGAAGTGAAATCTTGCCAGACTTTAGATGACTCACCCAACTGGAAGTATCCCACCTCAAAAGGCAAAGTTACATTGGTTAAATCTGTGTAGTGCTCATCAACATAGCGTTGTGCTACACATGCATGCCAGAAAGCCATTATCCTTGAGATGAAGGATGCCACAAAAATGGCCAACATTCCAAAGTCTAGCAAATTCCAAGGCTCAAGAAGATATTCTCTTGGACCTTGAGACCAGATCTCCTTGCACTCTGCCCAAATCATCCCTGAGAGAAGGACATAAAAACATAGTAATGAATGTTGCAACAAGCTGTTTGTCCTAGGACATGGAAATGAACTGTACATTTCATTCTCTAAATACAGATTGTAGTAGAGTAATAACATTTGACTAGTTAAAAATCAGTCAGAAACAAACCTATGACCCAGGAAATGATGAGCATTTCCATCCACGTAAAGGGAGTTGTTTTCATACGAAACAGCTGCGTCGGATAGTCATGAATGGTCATATTTGGAAGCAGCTTTGTCCCATCAAAGCGGTCTGCAGCGTTCATGACCAAAAGGCCAAGGAAAATAGTGAAGGAGGCCGCGTGTGCCACAAACTTAAGGAAAGGGCCACGCATGATCTTTCCCATCTGTTGGTAACAGCATTTTTTACTGATTGTGGTGTGATAAACAAAAGACTTCATGTGCTGTGGACGCATTCTTCTATTGTATATTTGTACATTACTGCTTATCAGTCAGATATGCTTATCAATTTTATTATTATGACTCATAGGATACGGTGGATATTTTAAGCACTGCTATAATTTACAACCATGGGAACAGTCTTACTGACTAAAGATTTCAGTGGATGATTCATGTGGTAAAGCCTTTGCTTTATTCTTTAGACATGTACTGTATGTTTGCTATGCAATACATCTGGTTTTCACTAGTGTTCGAAAGTAAACAGCATAACTCTGTGTGAACATACTTACCTTGCTGCATGGTGCCACCCAATACACCATAGCTAGAAAGGGGAGTCCCGTTGCAACACCTAAAACCACTAAGAACTTAATGGCCGTGGTCTGCTGCCTGAGTTCGGGCAGGTTTTCGTACCATATTGATAAGAGCTGTTGTTGACAGTTAGGATGGGCCACAAACTGTTTGGGACAAGAAGAAGTGTTTTATGATAGAATTAGAAGGCAGATTATGAGATTTCTGTTTTTTATATTTACCTTTTTCAGTTCGTACTTTATTGCGAGTTTTAAGCGAAAGAGACTTGGTCGGCCGGGCAGTTCTAAAGTCTCATCCTCTTCGCCGTTCAGAATGGCTTCCACTTCCTCTGTGCTCCGACACAGGTCCAGAAGCCCCACAACAAAGTCTTTGCATTGCATAGAAAGTTTCCTATATTCATTCTGAGGAAGATAGTGATTACAAAGAAAATGCAATCTTTCTACATTTTTGAAAGAATAGTTCACCCAAAATGAAAATTCTGTGAGAATTCTTCTGTGGAACTCAAAAAGAGAAACATTGAAGATTGCTTGCAATGCAGGGGTAAATAAAGAACTGGTTCTTTGAATAAGTACAGCATTTTCTTTACTCAAGAAACACTATACATAAATGTTTTATGCTAATGTTAGCATTTGTCATCGAGTCATTGCCAGTAACTGTACTGTCTTAGTCTGTGTGTAGCACTTCATCTTTAATAACATGAGATTTTGGCCAAATGGCAGAAAAAACGAGCGCCCACATGTAGCTACAATAAACGTTATAACCTATAAGTTGATAATAATGAGCCCGTTCTAATGATGGACAAAAGACATAGGCGTATGTTCGACATTCTCCGAAATTAGGTGGTCAAAAACCTTGTAACTCCATTTAGGTAGAATGTTAATAATATAATGACACATGCATGTTTTTGACCATATATAAAGCCACAGCATCAACGTTGACAGTGTTTAATTAAAAAATACCCATTTCCTGAAAAGTAGCTGTTTTGGGCATATGAGGTTTCCACCAGACAGCGACGATATACAGTATGTAGTACCGGTGGGGTATTGAGGGGGCCCAAAAATGTATTTTGCATATGTCACAATATGCGGTAAATCCAGCCCTGACTGTAGTTGTCATATCTCATATGCACTTTTAGATATTCAAAGATGCAGCATGGCATTTGTTCATGTGACACACAATTGTTGATTGGTCACATAGCACTGTTGTCAAACCTGCTGCCACATTTGAGAATTTCAGTGAAAAATTACTTAAATTTCAGCCTGTCCTCATGAAAAGTAAAGTAGTACACTTTATGACACAGAAATAATATACTTTAAAGGAATGTACTTAAGTGTGAACTGAAAGTAATGTTTTCAAACACTTAATTGCATGTAAATTGCAATTAAATGAAAATTTATTATAGTTTACATTCATATTGAATGCAATTATGTTAACTAATGTCTGTTTTTTTGTGTGTGTTTTTTTTTTTGTCCCACTTAAGTAAGACTTGATTATATCTTTATGTCTTTGAAATATGGTTTAAGTGTACTAATGAATGTACTGACAGGCATTTATGGTAAACTTAAATATGCTTTAATGTCATTTCTCTTGAAACGTCTATGTCATGTATTTAACTATATATTATTACATATTTGTAATGGTGAAGTTTCAATTTAGTACATTTAAAATATATGTAAAATATTGAGTAATACCAAATAACATTACAGTTAAGTTATAATCAATCACTTTATCTGAAAGCACAGTTTTTTAAAGATAATTTTAAGATTTGAAGTAGGCTACTCTACAAGTGCACAAGAGCTCATCACAGAAATGTGTATGACCTCAAAAGACTATTGTGACTATATTCTATTGTGCTCACTTCCACTTTATTTACATAGAAAACAATTGTCAGTACATTCTGCAGGGCGAGGGTGAGTA
Source organism: Anabarilius grahami (assembly GCA_003731715.1). Lineage (NCBI taxonomy): Eukaryota > Metazoa > Chordata > Actinopteri > Cypriniformes > Xenocyprididae > Anabarilius > Anabarilius grahami. The sequence goes on from RJVU01035392.1 coordinate 8,803,391, forward strand.
AATAATCACAGAATTTTCATTTTTGTGAGAACTTTCTCTTTAGATGTCGAACAGTTTTGGTTGTCAATAGGATTTTATTGCTATACCTTAAATTCCTTTTCAATATTGGCCAAGGAGGCGAGCTCATTGCTGAGCTCCAGAGCAGCCAGCACAGGATCCTCATTGGACAGAGAGAGGTACGCTGGACTGGCCAATCCCCTGTAGGCATTGATACGCGAGCGGGAGTGGCAAAAAGAATCGTACTTTTGATGGTAATTGCAGGTGTCGCAGGCACAAAAGTAGTCATGTGGCTGCTCAATGCGAGCACCCTTTCCCAGAAGAATGTGCACGATCTCGTATTCGTGACAGTGAGATGCTAGAATGACTGGAGTGACATCATGAGAAAAGCGCGTGCCGTCTTCGTCATACGCAAAAAAGTCATCGTGCATCGGAGCCTGACTGGGGCTCGCTGTGAGTCTCTTGGAGTCGGCGAAAGCTTTGTGACTCAAAATGGCCTCGACAATCCTGGTGTAACCTTTGCTGATGGCTAACAATAGTGCATCCCCAATACGCGACAGATTGTCTTTCTTCAACAGGAGCTCTGTCACCTCTAAGTGTTCGTTTGCCACTGCCAACTGCAATGCATTCTGGCCCATGTAGTCCACACAGTTAACATCCAGCTCAGGGATCTCCTCAAGCATCCGGCGCACGACAGGTATATTTCCATACTCGGCAGCATCAAGGAAACGTTCCTCTACAGGTGTTAGGCTGTTAGGATGGGCATTGAACATGTAAGCTGCCCCTCGTACCGCCTGCCTTCGGCTCTTGGGTAGCGCCTGACGGGCCAGGTTCTCTCTACGATTAAGAACATATAAAATATATATATATTAGCATTTTATTTATTAATTTCATAATTATTATGGCATTGAATAATACAAATTAGGTCTGTGTGAAATTATGTTGGCTATTGTTTACAGTAATAGGCTATCATTCATTTATTCATACAAATATTTGCAAACATTTTTTGGTAGCCTTAGCAGTGCTAAACATGTTATTTAAATTAAAGGATTAGTTCACTTCTGAATGAAAATTTCCTGATAATTTACTCTCCCCCATGTTGTTCATGTCTGTCTTTCTTCAGTCGAAAAGAAATTAAGATTTTTGAGGAAAACATTCCAGGATTTTCCTCCATATAGTGGACTTCAGTGGGGTTCACTGGGTTGAAAGTCCAAATTGCAGTTTCAGTGCAGCTTTAAAGTGCTCTACGCGATCCCAGATGAGAAATAAGGGTCTTATCTAACGAAACAATCGGTCATTTTCTAAAAAAAAATTATATACTTTTTAACCTCAAATGCTCGTCTAGCACTAGCTCTGCGATCCGCACACATGACGTAATCACGTTACAAACGTCATGCGTGACATAGAAGGAAGTACCGATCCAGTGTCTACAAAGCGAATGTACAAAGATTAAGCTAAACACCCATTACAAAAAAAAAAAGGTAAAACAACGATATCGGACGATTTTTTAGCCTTACCGCGGTACTTCCGCCTACATGACCTTTCAATGTAATGTGTGGCGCAGAGCAGTGCAAGATGGGCATTTGTGGTTAAAACGTATATACATTTTTATTTATCTTTACAGCTCTGCGATCCGTACACATGACGTAATCACGTTACAAAGGTCATGCGTGACGTAGGCGGAAGTACTGATCCAGTGTCGGTAAACGCCCTTAACAATAAAAGGTAAAACAACAATATCGGACAATTTTGAAGTAGGAGTAGAAAATTAGCATGACCTTTCAACGTAATGCGTGGCGCATCGCTATGCAAGACAAGCATTTATGGTTAAAAAGTATATACATTTTTATTTTTTTTAGAAAATGACCAATCACTAGATAAGACCCTTATTATAAGAGCCCCTTAAAGCTGCAATGAAACTGCAATTTGGTACTTCCACCCAGTGAACCCCACTGAAGTCCACTATATGGAGAAAAATCCTGGAATGTTTTCCTCAAAAACCTTAATTTATTTTCGACTGAAGAAAGAAAGACATGAACATCTTGGATGACATGGGGGTGAGTAAATTATCAGGAAATTTTAATTCTGAAGTGAACTAATCCTTAAATTCATGCCAACGACTTATGCATGATAAACTTTTAAACTGGCGCTACTAGCTTCTAATGAGCCTGTGTAATGAAAACAGGCATTTTAAATGAGCAAACCAATGCACAAATATTACATTGAACGGAGTGACAGTTTCCGGTCAGGACATTGAACTGCATATTATCTCAGAAGGCAATGCCAACTAAACATACAGTATACAGAACCTTGACCAACTCACCCATGGTAGTATCCATAACTGCCATAAGAGTCCTCACCAAAGTCTTCGTTCATCAGTAGATTGTCTTTACTTCTGTTCCTCTTTTCAATTGTGTGATACTTTGATTGATTTTTATCTTCCAGAACAGGTCTCCTTTGATTCATACTTTCAACTGAGGCAGTTCGCGTCTTAAATGTGACTACACCAAAGCTAACACATCGTGTAATCCAAACATCCAGCTCTGAGTGATTGAGTGTGCGCTACACACTGGCAAGTCACTATCCTCTACAGCCTTTGTTATGTTCCCGTTTAAGTCTTGAGATAGTGCAGAGCACTGAGGAATTCTAACTGCTCTTTTCCACGCATTGTTACATTCCTCATTAATAGCCAATCTTCATGCTGGTTTACAAAACCTAAAAATGAGTTGTTTTCTTCCTTGCTCGGTTTATTTGCTCAAACTGAATGAAATTGAAAGCATTTAGTCCTAATTTCAACATTAGACAGATAACAGAATCCATACATTTTCTTGATTAGTAACATTTTCCAAGAATTTGAAGAAATCACAGAAATGCCATGTGCAAGTCCGTCACCTTTCAAAATATCCCTGTCGCTGTATATTCCTCTCTGTTTGTATTAGGAATCATGATTATAATCTGCTTCCAGCTTCTAAAATCAAAACTCAGTGACGGAGTGCAGATGTAGAATCCCTTTGGGTCTATTTCAGCATTCCCAATAAACCTCTACATCCTGTGTGTTCATTACGAATGTCCAGCTCTCTTTAAACTGTGGGAAAAGCCTTCAATGGAATTCCAGACTGACCAATCGTCATGTACATTCAGCGGCAACATCACACTTTTGATTCTTTTTATTTTGCCTCTCTCTGCCATTTTTTCTCACACAGTCTCACATCTATGTCTGTGTGTGTGTGTGTGTGTGTGTGTGTGTACAGTAAACCCACATGACTAAATGTGTACGTGCTGCAGTGGTCAGAATACTGCCCACAAACGTATGAGTACGTGAGCCAAACCAATGGGTCAAAAGGTAACCCACACAGTGGGTCATGGGAAGCCACTGTCTTGTTTCTATTCTCATGTTGATAGGCCCTGATACTGATGACCATCAGAGAGACTATTTTTAGACTATTTTTATTAACTAAATGCCCTCGGCCCAAGGCTTGCTGCAATACAATTTTGAATATAGTTTCTGTTAGATCAAAAAACAAATAAGATAAGCACACAAAAAATGGCTCGCATGGTATTATTGTCCACAAATAAAGTGCAGAGTGCGCAAAACCTTTTCGGGATTAACCCTTTATCTGCACTTTTTGTGTTTGGCGCTATGCTTTTCCAGTCTTTGGCAGATAGTTTCTGTGCAAAGAATGAAACATTGGTAACATAGTTTCATGGTTGCACTTTATTTTACAGTATGTGTACTTACAGTGTTCTGAAATACAGGGTAATATAAGGTAACTATGGGGTTAAGGTTTGTAGGTTCAGGGTTAGTTATTACCCAGTTATTGTAATTACTGTAATATGTACATTGTATGTACATGGGGAACAGAACTGTAAAATAAAGTGCTACTGGTTTCATTTTTTACCATTATTGCATTAACTGACATGAACTAACAATGAAAAAAATATTTTTACAGCTTTTATTAATCTTTGCTAATGTTAGTTAAAGGATTAGTCCACTTTTAAATAAAACTTTCCAGATAATTTACTCACCCCCATGTCATCCAAGATGTTCATGTCTTTCTTTCGTCAGTCGAAAAGAAATTAAGGTTTTTGATGAAAACATTCCAGGATTATTCTCCTTATAGTGGACTTCAATGGCCTCCAGACGGCTGAAGGTCAAAATTACAGTTTCAGTGCACCTTCAAAGGGCTTTAAACGATACCAGACGAGGAATAAGGGTCTTATCTAGCTAAACGCTTACGCTGTATGTCCTACGCCTTCCCTATTCTACTTACAGAAATAAACGAAACTGGCGCTGCGTTCGTTCCGTAAGTAGAATAGTGAAGGTGTAGGACATACAGCGTGAGCGTTTTGAAGAATGCGGAAAGCGGAAGTACGTGCAAGGCGATATTTTGTGTTTATAAAGCATATACAGATCGTTTAGCTAGATAAGACCCTTATTCCTCGTCTGGTATCGTTTAAAGCCCTTTGAAGGTGCACTGAAACTGTAATTTTGACCTTCAGCCGTCTGGAGGCCATTGAAGTCCACTATAAGGAGAATAATCCTGGAATGTTTTCATCAAAAACCTTAATTTCTTTTCGACTGACAAAAGAAAGACATGAACATCTTGGATGACATGGGGGTGAGTAAATTATCAGGAAGTGAACTAATCCTTTAATAACATTTTTCGCACAGTGCAATAACTATATTGTTAACAGATACAACTTTTGATCTTAAAAATGTATTAGTAAATGGGTATCACTTTACAATAAAGTTCATTAGTTAACATTAGTTACCTACATTAGTTAACATGAACTAATAATGAACTGCACTTATACAGCATTTATTAATCTTTGTTAATGTTAATTTCAACATTTACCAATACATTATTTAAAATCTTGTCAACTTTAGTTAATGCACTGTGAACTAATATTAACAAACTATGAACAACTGTATTAATTAATACAGTAACAAATGTATTGCTCATGTTAGTTAATATATTAACTAATATTTAACTAATGAACGTTATTGTAAAGTGTTACCAGTAATGTTGTGGTTAAGATTAATACATGCTGTAGAAGTTTTGTTCATTCTTACTTTGTTAACTAATGTAGTTTACTAATGTCAATAAAATGAAACCTTAAAATGTTAACGAAACATTTTTTTCTCTAATAAATATAGTTGGATCACATTTTTCATTGTGGTTATTCTTAAAACATCTTTTTAAAGTTTAAAACTTAAAGTCTGTAAATCATTGGAAAGAGGCTAGACTTTTGTGGCATTTTCCCTACTAAAGTCAACCTTTAACATCTTGCATCAAAACAGTTGTAATTTATTTTTACATGACCATTTCCCATCCTCTCTCTGATCTCCATAGTTATGCAAGCTGTTTTTGCTACTGTAACTTTTAGAATTTTATACGTAAATGATCTGTTTGGCAAATCTCCATGTACCCGCATCACTGTCCTCTATCAGAGTTTAGACTAGAGTGGTTGAGTTATAAAGGCATTAATTAATTAATGTGGTCATGTTAATACTTATGCCTATTCAAAACTAAACCATGTGGATTTTAAATGCAATTTAACTATGTTTAATATATATACGCATGCACTGTGCTCTCGTGAACACATTGGAGATAAATATTTTGTAAATAAAGTGGTAAATTATGCTTTTTTGCACAAACAAAGCACTCACATCACTTCATAAAATTGAGATTAAACCACTGGAGTCACATGGATTACTTTAATGATCTCTTTACTTCCTTTCTGGGGCTTGAAAATGGTAGTTGCATATGCTGTCAATGAAGGAGGCACAAATTCTATATCTTGATTATTGTTAATGTAATTCATTTTTCCAGGAGCTCATTGCTTCTACGTTCTGTTAAACTGCTAACAGTGATTGTAAATTGTAAATTATTACATTATTTGCTAACTGCATTCTTTAAATTGTAATGTTGACATGCATTCTCTGTAAAGCTGCTTTGAAATGATATGTATCGTGAAAAGCGCTATACAAATAAATGTGAATTGAAGGGACAGAAAGCTCTCATATTTCATTCAAAATATCTTAATTTGTAAAAGTCTAACATACCTTTATGTTTTTAAAATGTTTCATGCTCATTTCAAGGATATAAGTGAGACAAAAAAAAGAGAAAAATGAATAGGTACATGATGCCCCTGAATGTGTTCATAGTTGTGACATCATAACGATGATGATTTCAGAACGAGCCATTTTTGCAGCTCAATTTCCATAAATGAGTGGGTGGATCTGTGTAAAGTAGAAGCTTTGCTTTCTAAACATGGGAGAGTTTTATGTCTGAGCAAGGACATTACTCCTTTAAAATAATCATCCTTTTTTGTGCAATACCAAAAAATACCAAATTCTCATGTTCATATCATGGTGTTCAGTGTTATCCTCCCTCCACTCTCTCACAGTGACTCCCACATAATAGGCCCAGGGCAAGGTCCTACTCATGAAATGCTTCAGCAGAACTGGACTTTCTGTTTAGTCTTTGGCAGGACAAATTTGGCAGGATTCTTTGCTCTAAATAGACATAGTACAGATGGTTTAACATATACACACGTAACGAATGACATATTTACCCAAGGACAGCAATGCTAATAGCGGCCCACACACTACGCAGCTTATTTTAAGCGTGTTAATTATCTCTGTCCTCCAATGAATCAGGACAAACAACAGGCCACCCACGTCTAAGAGCGAGCTCTCATGACAGTCCATACCTTTAGGAACACATTAACTGTTCTTTGGGCTCTACTGTCTATTGAGTGCTTTTCACCACATCTATAATTAATGTGTCCCAATCAACCTGAATTCACCTATGTTTTGTATGGAAACTTGTATCTACTTTATATCCAACAATGTGAATTTGTATCTTGCAGCTGCAACTTTCTGTAATTGCAATTGCAGAGTGACTTTAGAAATGCGACTATATAGTAATTGTGACTTCATAACTCTCACAACTTTATATTTCACACTATCTTATAGTCAATCACAATGTCTAATTGTTTTCAATAGAAATTGTAAAATAAAAAAATGAATTCTTTTATTTTATATTGCTTTATTTTAAACTTTATCTCAATTACCTTTTTATTCTTTGCTCTGAGGCAGAAACAGGCTTTGAGTGTTTTGAATAAAATGTCTCATGCAAACTAAGTACATCAATTAAAAAAAAGTGCTTCTGGGAATTTCAAGTGCTGATAGTTTGACAGTTTCTTTCAGACTGAAATATTTGGTTTAATCTAGCAGTGTTCCATGTAAATAAAACATTTTAGTAATAACACAATACCCTTCATTCATAACAATGAAAAGATTAGTATGAATATTTTGGGCTGTGACCCAGGATTAAAAGGCACAGTGGACTAAATCACATGCCAAAAGTTTGATTCCTATTTGACTCCAAAGGATATTTTGTTTCATTTTAACACATCATCTTCAGAATCTTCATGGATTTATTTTAAATTCGGGATCTCGACTCTCCTGATCTTCATAGTCACTGATTTGATGTTGACAAGCGTGCCATTTTTGGTCCAGGTGTCCCAGTGGATATGTGACTGGGTGGAGAAATCTTGGTCCAAAGGTGAGCCATTCAAATTTGCCTTGCCACACTGGTTAAACCACCATCCAGTGTTGTTCTGGTTCTCACTGCAGCTCTCAACAGCTTTATCAGCAAACGTGCAGAATGGAGAACAGCCGTCGTTGTCAACGTCAGAGGTACTGAAAGGGGCCGTATCTTGATTCTGCTCTTGGTCATACCCTCGAAAAGCATCACCTGCAGAGAGAGAAAGAGACACACATTTTAATCCTTGAGCTGTTTTGAAAACCCTTTACCTAATTTGCTGCTCCGGACCGGACTTTTAAAAGGTTAGTTCATTAGTCAATAATTACTCATCCTCATGTGGACTTTTGTTCATCTTCGGAATGCAAATGAAGATCTTTTTGAGGAAATCTAAGAGTTTTCTGTCCCTCCATAGATAGTCTAGTAGGCTGTCGGGACAGAAAGCTCTCAGATTTCATCAAAAAGATCTTCATTTGCATTCCAAAGATGAACAAAAGTTCACATGAGAATGAGTAATTATTGACTAATGAACTAACTAGTCTTACAGGTTTGGAACGACATGAGGGTGAGTAATTAATGACAGAATTTTCATTTTTGGGTGAATTAAATTGCTTGTAAATCTCTCATTATGCTGTATTATCACCAAATACTAGATTCAATATTTTTGCCAACTTGTTTTTTTCAATTAGCACTGGTTTTGTATTTCTTTTTGGAACTGACTGATCATAGGCCTCACTGATTTGAGCTTGAAACAACAGTTTTCTAGTATAAAGAACCCTTTTGTGGAATGGAATGGAAAAGTTCCATGGATGTTATATGTTCTTCATGGAACCATCAATTCCCTATAAGCACTTCCCCTTGAGGGAATACCTGCCGCCATTTTGAAGTGCGTTCAACTTCGTCAAGTGGATGAGATTTATTTGGACAGATACTCAAGCCCTCGATTTTGTACCAAGGGAGCAAGTCTTCTCATGTACACTTCATGAAGATAAACACAATTGTAACATCACATTAGCAACTCACAGCGTTTGCATTTATTTACCCAAAAGTGTCAAGGGCTTAGGGTGTTCCATTTAAACTTATTTGCAAGGGTTCCACCAGTAGTAGGCATTGTGCAACGTAAGCAATGACATACATCCAAGTAAACAAGACAGAGGGGAGTTAGCAAGGTAAGGGCATAAAAGTGGAGTTAAAAGCAGGCATAGAACAAAGGAAAAAGGAATACAAAACCCTGTCCTAATGGAAATAAAAAAAGTTAATAAAAAGACTGAATCCAATGTATGGCAATAACAGCATAATGAGAGATTTATAAGCATTTTTAGGAGCACCACAAATATAACAAAAAACACAAAAATTATATATATATATACCCTGTGTAAGTAAAGTCTGCAAGTTTTAGTCCAATGCAATAACATTAACATTTTCATGGAAAAGAAATTCCTTTCCAGGTTAAAATGACTGGAACACAAGAGGATTTCAGTAAATTTCCAGACTGGGCAACTCATTAAATTGATCTTCTGCAGACGGAATTTGCATTTCCCGTGCTAAATTTGAAAGGAAAAACAGTTTTATGGGAATAATATTTGGCATTGGCTGACCTGCACTGCCAGCATATCTGCCAAGGTGTATTGCAAAGAATTTGGTTTCGTCTTCGAGCCAGAAATTGTCGTATGAAGCATAGGCCGTGGAATCATCTTGCGAGACCAGGGACACATGCAGCTGGAAACGTGTGTTCCTCTGATTCACAATATTATAGATCTTCCTCAAACCCAACCAGTGTTCACCTTCAGAGACATATAGATAAAGTCAATGCATGTTAATTCATTCATTGATTTACAAATTAACTGACTTACTCTACCTGGTAAGTGTCCAAATCCATCCAAGTACTGTGACCACATTCGTTTAAAGTCAGTGAGACCATCGGTCCGTCTCTGTATTACTGTCCATCCGCCTTCCATGTAATCCATCTCACAAAACACCTGTTAGATGGCCAGTTGAAGACACTTAATTCATCATGTGTAAACCTAAAACCATGTTTGATTTGCTATTATTTTAAAATAACTGTGGTTGGAAATGTTTAAACAAAACTAAAAGGAGGTACTTTCCTCAAATGAAACATCTGTGTTTTCTGGCTGAATGATATAAATTCCACTAGGGATTTTTGGAGAAACGACACCTAGTGTCTCTTTGATATCACTACAGTCTTTTCCTGTGGAATGAAAAGGAATCCACTATGAGGATGTGTAGATGATATATATTTTGCAGAAACTTTGACAGCATTAATCATCTTACCGTGGGACTCCATGGGCTTCACGGAAAAGATGTCACTGTTGCTTCTCTGAACATCTGAACTGAGTGTGTTTACTTTGGCCATAAGCTCCATTATCTAAAAAAAGAAAACAAAGCAATATGTTTAAGAATGCAGAAGAGGATATGCGGTTTAAAAGTTTGGAAATTTTAGAATACCTGACTTGAGAGAAATTCCAAAGCCTTCTGCTGTTCATCAATGAGATCTCTGATCAGCTTCCTAGTGTTTCTTGTATATGACACCATGGTATGCTGGAGGTTAACTAAAATACACAAACTGCATAAAACTCTCTGCCACAATGAGTTGTGAAGCAAAGTAGTAAATAGAAAATGAGAAATCAAAAGGCTTACAAAGCAGGATTAAATGAAAAGAGTGTGAAATATTTCACTGTATGCACAATAAAAAAAAGAATTACAAAAAGATGAAACACCTACTGCACAAGGAATGCTTTTCATCACGCATTAGCTTTGCAGTCATTTCACATGGCATAGTGCACTTGTCTTTGCCTGCGTCTCTGTGATAATATTCTTTTTGACCTTGAAGAGAGACGTACTCAGTCTCCTCAGTTAATATATCAGGTTCATTGCGATAAGTATGGCTACTATTCTGTTAAGACAAGCAAATATACCACACATTATCACACATTCAGATGAGTTGCATCATATAAAACATTAATTTGCTGTATTAATAATTTATAAAATATTTGTTAAAGTATTCATAATTTATTACTGCATGAAACATGAAATTTTATTATTTACCCTTTATCAGTTATTGTAACCCTTACAAAAAAAGTATACTTCAAGTTAACTTTAAGTAATGCTTAAGTATACTTAATGTAGTAAGTGTACTAATATCAATGTAGTAGTAATATACTATTTCAATACTGCATGGGACTAAATTATGTAAAATATGTTTAAGTGTACTTTAAGTGTAACAGTAGTAATCTTTAAGTGCACAACTAGTTCACAAATACATTTCTCATTTGTACTGCATATGTACTACAAGTGAACTTATAAGTATATTAGCAGTTTACTATTTTAATACTTGTAGCACATTTTTAGTATATGAAAGTACACTTGAAGTGTACTCTCAGTAAACTACATAGTAGTTTTATACTGCAAATACTTTTAAGTTTTCTTTAAGTTAACATAACATCATATATAGTTTATTTATATATTATTTTTGCACTTTAAGTATACTATGTTTCGTATTAAGGTAGGCTATTCTTTTTTATACTTGAAATATACCTTTAACTGTACTTTAACTCTTTCCATTTTAAAAACATTTTAGCTTTGTGCATCCTTTTTTATCATATATAAGTTTCTTTAAAAAAGCAACATTTTAAACAAAAAGCTGAGAAAATCACATTTTTGTCAAAGACTACATCTGGATCAGATTCAGAACGATGATCCAAACACAGATGGAGTAGATCGCGTCCATCAACACCCCCAAAGCTTCACAGTAATTTCCTCTTCATGGGTTCGACAATTCATTCAGTATCGTTCCTATGGTAACGTTAGGCAGTTTTGATTTATGTTGTTTCCTTTTTTGATGATTGCATTGTTTTACATTTGCGTAAGCAATCTTCTATCAGTTGTTTCCGCTTATTCTTCACCTGTGTTTTAATCAGGAGATTCTGTACTAGTAGAAGATGCGTAATAGCGCTCCCTACCATATAACAATGAAAACATGGATAGCCGAAAAATTCAGTCAGTAGCGGGAAAAGAGTAAAGTAGATTTGAAGTAAATTCCTATGTAGACTAAACTAGTGGACTAGCCTACACAAACATTCAGATACTCAGAATATCAATATCTGTTTTCCTTATAAATCAATATTTTCAAACAATGGTTTATAAGTTTACAGGTTTATAAGACAGTATGTAAAACTAGCCTATGTGAAAAAGTAGGCTATTTAATAGGCTACTCAATCCAAAGAGTAAACACAACTACAAGCCAAGTATACTTAGAATACTTAATTATACTTTTTAGTATATCTTGATCAAAAGATTGAGTAGGCTACATTTATAGTTAAAATATACGTTGCCCTTTCTGTCTAAGTCAAGTATACTTAAGTGTAATTATAAGTATATTTCTGAGAAGTACATAAAAAGTAGACTGATAGTGTACTTTCTTATTTTTTAGTTTAAAAGAAGTATACTAATAGCACACGACTTGAATAAACTTCTTTTTCATAAGGAAAGTACCATATGTTGTTTTAACAATGTTCATACACATTGAAATACTAATGCATTCTAGCAAATATTACAAGTATCCCATTTAATGGCAATGTAAATAAACGCTTGAAGATTTAAAGATAATATTCTACAATAATTACAGCTGACAGAAAGGAAAGGTTTCCAACACTCACTTCAGTTGATGAAGCAAGAAGAATCAGAAATAAAATAATCCAGATCATTTTGGTCTTTGTGGCAGTTCCACATGTGAAGATGTGAAGATTGTGCACTTTTCAGTGGGATAGCAGTTGTCTCCAGTGTTGTCCTGTGGGATGGACTGCCTTTTTTACTTCGGACAAATCCTCACAAAAAAGACGAACAGCTGTTCTCACCTCAACAAAAAGTGTCCAGACCAATTCTGTTTTATTTCTAAAATACTGTTGCTTTATTGCACTTTGACAACATCCTGTATTGACTATGAAAACCAGATGCTGAAATGTGACACTTTCTGCTGAGGGAATCAGCAGGACCCAGAGCAGCATACGCAAATGCATTCCTTCCAGAAACACTGTAAGATCCAGGACATGGCAGAATGAAAACACACTTCTTCAAAACACTTGGATTGGCAAAATATAGCCTACTTTTCTTTATAATGGGGCATTTGTTGTATCTTCCAAGCTAATTTGTGACTCCTGTAGCTCAACACTGGAAAAGATGGCACTAGCAAAGTCAAGGCAATGGGTTTGATTCCCATCGATTTATACCATAAACCGATAAATACATAAATGCACGTGATTTTCACTGTAGCCTACTCTAATTCTTGGTCATTGTCAGAAGGGTTTGTGTCCTTCAGTGCCCTTCAAGGAACACATCTGTTGGGCATTAGACAGTTCTGTTTAGTATGCAACATATTGTAGACCTAGCACTGGATGTCTAAAACCCCTATGCTGTCTGTGGCTGTTAACTCTTTCCCCGCCAAACACAGAATTTTCCATTATTTATGAGAAAAAGCTTCCCTGCCAAACACGGAATTTCCCGGGTTTCCATGTTTTCACTGTTATTATTGAAAGCACAGACGAGGAAGGCGCAGAAACGATCGATCTCATATGTAAGCACATGCATATGAAAATAATGCGATCATCAACAATAACAACATATAAATGAAAACTGCCTAATGTTACTGAGTGAAATGTCGATCCGGGAAGTAGGACTGTGCAAGCTTTGGGGGTGTTCATGGAAGCAATCTACTGCATCTACGCTTTCATCATCATCATTTGATCAATATGATTCAGATGTAGCCTAGTGTTTGATAAAAACACGATTTTTTCAGCTTTTTGCTCAAAATGTTGCTTTTTTCTAATGAATTACCAATATTCAGGTGTGGATAAAAAAAAAGAATGGTTAAAGTTAGAATAAAACGTTTTGTTGTTGTTTAAAAGAGGCTCTTCTTTATTTTGATGCATGTTATGATCATACAACAAAATATTCTATCGGGGCCATGAAAATTTAGTAAAAAGGATCAAAAACGCTGGTGCTGGCTGGCAACTTTGTTTTAAAAACGCTGGCGCGGAAAGAGTTAAAGTCATTAGTTTAGCTTGTGTATTGCATAGATAAAAAGATTTTCATTAAAACCCGGCTGAGTGTTTATGTTCATGTTAAATCCTAATATACTAGCCTATAATAAATAACAAAAGAAGATCCTGGGGCTAGTTGTCACACTACTCCAGTGAATATTTCTAAGGATGCCTTTATTAGGCTACTGAAAGGCAAAAATATATTTGTCTACAAAGTCTACAAAACTAAACTACTTTTTTATCGCTGAGATCAAGAACATGAGCATCCTATGGAAGCCTGTTTCCGCCACAAAAAAAAAAAAAAAAAAAAAAAAAAAAAAAAAAAAAAAAAAAGAAAAAGNAAGATTAATTGCGACTTTTTATCTCAGAATTCTGACTTTTTAACTCGCAATTGCGACTTTATATCTCAGAATTCTGACTTTATAACTCGCAATTGACTCTTCGCCAGGGGTTTGATTGACAAGCGATCTAACCAATCAGAACGCCGCATCCGCCATTTTGTCCGACAAAGCAGCCACTAGTTAGAAGATTAACCTCGGTGGAATTAAACTTGAAAAATTGTGCATATTGACGTCTTTCCGCGTTTGAAACAACATTAATTCTGATGTTCATTCATGTTTATTTGATGCTATAAATGGACTAGTAGAGATGATCAGTTAACGAGCCTCTTGAGATGAGGTGCTACAGCAACCTGTCACGATCATGGTCACGACATATTAAAGAGCCACAAAACGGTTTTTATTGTTTGAATTTCTTTAATAACTACACAGTTTGAAAGCTGGGACTTTGTTTAATATCATAAGTAACCTGCTTTGTCTTGTCTGTCGATGTGTTGTCAGTGTCCTCTTCGCTCCACGATGTATTTTTCACTGCGTGTGGTGTGACAGCGTTACGGCTTGTCGGACAAAGCAACAGTAACTAAGGGGGGCGGGTCTTTGCGAAGGGTCAATTCTGAGATATAAAGTCGCAATTAATCTTTTTTTTTTTTTTTAA
>RJVU01035392.1:8818079-8834141 GCA_003731715.1 Anabarilius grahami
ATAACATCCAGATATAGAACAAATAATCACCACGTAAAAAATAAATAAATAAGAGGGCCGTTTTTATTACAAACTGTTATAACGTTTTTATTACAGTTTTTTTACAAATATTTTTACATGAAAAGCAGAGCAAATTGTTGGCTAAACGTTTAGCTTCTTATTCGGCGAGACTGAAATCAAGTTCAAGTACAATTTTCCAGTTTTTTTTTTTTTTTTTAAATAGAGAAGATGAGACAAGTTTACAGTTTGAAAGTTTGCATTTGGGCAGGAAAATAATTAAATCATTAATAAGACATCTGACGACATTTACGACATCAAACGGGCGTCATTTCGTATGAGCTCGATTTTTTTAGTTGTCATGGTAACCAGTGGACAACAACAGGCAGCATGGCGGAGGAGAAACTTTCATTCGAACAAGAGTTCACCTTCAATCAGCTTTCCACCAAAAAGTTTACGTTTCAGCAAGATCCTAAGATATCAAGACTCCTGATGAAATGGTAAGAATATCCTCTGTAGGTACAATTTCACTGACAGTGGTGAGGAACAAACCCAGCTAACAGAATTTTGTTATAAGAACGTTGTCTAAATATTCAGTGTTGGTTCTGGGAACATAAGAAACGTCCAGTTTTCTTGACGTTACAGGAACGTTTTTTAAAGTGTATAATGTTCCTCAAACGTTCTTTCAGCTTAATTTTGATTTAAAATTCAACATTCTAGGAACGTTGATTTGTAACATTCCAAGAACGTAAAAATGTCCAGTTTCCTTTCATGTTAATAGAATGTTATTTAATGTTCCTGAAACATTCTTTCAATCATTCAAACACCTGCTGTGAACAAGCACTGAAAGAAAGAGAAACAAGGACACAAACTACAACTTTCTTCAGCCACTTGTGCATTGATAAAGCAGATCAACATGATTGACTGCATTGAAGTGGTTTAAATAACTGCTTTTTTTCTGTAATTGTTGACTTAAATGCTATTGAGATGTATCAAACTGTGTGTAATCAATGTGAAGAGAAATAATTTGTAACACTGTTGTTGCGTTTCAGATGCTGAATGTTGATGTTTGTGAGTGTATAAATAACACTCATTGTTAACTTTTTGTTTAAAACATGTTTCGTGTCATTTATACACTCACATACATCAACATTTGGCATATGAAACACAACAATGGTGATATGCTTCATGCCAGAATACAAAACACATTCATGGCTCCCATTTCCCAGTGTTAAATTAACACTGCTCAGAGTTTATATGAGTCCACACTGTTATACATGTTATAAGTAACACTGGAGCAGTGTTGATTTTGATTAGGTAATTAAATGATGATTGAGTATTATTGAAGACACCTGATGATAACAAGCAGAATCTGAAGGAAAGAGAAATGCAAGAATCCGTAAACAAAGATGACCAGGTGATATAATTATCATCTTAAAGTTGTTTCAGAAAATACTGATCATAAGTATTTATTTAATTATTTTATTTCTCACTGACACATTTTCGCTTACTGTTCTTGCCATAACAAACACAGTTAAAGCAGCTAAAGAAAAAGTAATGTTAAAAAGTCAAGAGTCAAACTGCTTAACTAAAGCACTAACCACTGTAATGGTGACTTCAACCAGAACTTATATTCAATGAGACATCAACATCTAAACCACTGTGAATTCTCAATAAGAACTTATGTAGACGTCTGACAGAAATAGAGTCAGACAGAAATCTGGTTAGTAATAAGTGAAGCTGGTAATGCTGTTTGTGGAGTTGTTTAATCAGATCTTGAGAGATTTAATGTCTTTTGTCTTCAGTTCATCTAAGGCTTTGGCTGAAAGGTGTAGTTCTTGTGTTCCTCTGTCCTTCAGTGATTCTGCTTGTTAACAGCAGATTAATGACTAATTATCACTTAATTAGTCACTTAATTATCTACTTAACTTCAACGCTGATTTAGTGTTATCTTTTCACACTCTTGAGAGTGGACTCATATCATTAATTTAACACTGAGGATTTTGCTGCAGCATGCATTGCAGCATGAATAAATTATGCAGCTGAATTTATTTATTTTTTGTCACCATTGTTGAGGTTTATATGATGAGTGCAGATGTCTATGTGTCGTTTTTAGCTTTTAAGTAGTTTTGGACAATCTTACAAAAATCACTTCAGTGTTACAAATTATTTTTTTATCACATCATTTAAGTTTATTATTTCCTTCTCATATAACATTTAAATTCCAAAAGTAAAAAAAAAAAAAAAAAAAACTACAAAGAAGCAGTTGTTTAAACCACTTTAATGCAGTCACTTGTCTGTTATTAAAACAGACATGTTGATCTGCTTTATCAACGCAGAAATGTTTTCTGAACACACCTGCAATTGCTGATGAAGCAAAGCAATTCAACAAAAGTCAAGGGTCAAGAGCGCAACAAAGCAAACACTGATCTCTGTGATGGTGACCTCAAATGAAACATTTTCAATAAGACATCAACATCTAAACCTCTGTTAATTCTCAATAAGAAATTCTGAAGACGTCTGACAGAAATAAAGTCAGTCTGGTTAGTAATAAGTAGGCTTGGGTATCGAGAATCGAGTATCGATTGGAACCGGGACTAGCTTTTCGATTTTCCCGGAATCGTTCAAAAGTTTAAATTTCGATTCCTAGTTTCGATTCACAGTCCGCCGACTGGAAGAAGAAACCGCTGAACACCAACGAAGAAGCGTCCACCGGAAGTGTTGGCATAACAGAGCGAGTCGAACACATAGACAGTAAAGGTCGAACATGGATAGCGTGCGTCGGCGGTCCAAAGTGTGGCTTCACTTTTGTAAACACAACGAAATATCGGCAAAATGCAACATTTGCGGCAAGATTGTTTCGAGCATAGGAGGGTGCACGTCGAACATGATGAAGCACCTCCGACTTCATGGAGTAGAAATAAATGTGTGTCCCGTCTTTGACGCGCTGCGCCGACCGTCCTCCGCTGCCTCTTCCTCTGGCTCCGACCCCCAGCCTGGCACCGCAGTGACTGCACTGAAGTCCGAATCCGGTAAGTAAAACAATACATATACAATAAATATGTCTTGTGCCAACATTGAGGCAGCTAACAAATTAGCACACATATTTTTTCATAGACAATTTACGACCTGAGATTGCGAACGTTAGCCAGGCTGGTGATGACTCCACGACTCTGCGATGTGCTGCTGAGCCTATCGTTACTCCGTTTACCATAGCGGCAAGGGGGAAGATGTCGGCGCAACAAAAGGAAGAGTGCCACAGAAAGGTCACTGCACACATTGTGAAAAGGCTGCATCCCTTTTCAGAGGTGGAATCACCAACATTTAGGTTAGTTAAGCAATAACGATAGAGCTAAGCTAATTGATACTGATCTAAGGTGCGTTTCCCAAAACCATAGTTGCTAACCTGTTAGCAACTTAGTTGGTTGGCAATGGGAAATTGTATTGCAACCAACAAAATTGCTAACTTAGTTGGCAACTATGGTTTTGGGAAACGCTCCCCTACACAGTAACAGCAACATTATTACATGTTTGTTTATGTTTGCAGGGACATGGTGAAAACTCTAAACCCCAAATATACACCACCGTCCAGGGATTACTTGTCAAACACATTAATCCCATCGTGGTACAAGGCTGAGAAGTCTAATATTATTACAGAGCTCAGTGAAGTCAGCGCTGTTGCACTCACATGTGATGGCTGGAGTAGCATCACACAGGACCACTACCTCACCATCACAGCACACTACATAGAAGAGGGCAAAATGCAGCAAAAAGTGCTAAAAACAAAGGCTGTTTACAAAGCACAGACCGGTTGTGTTGTTGCAGAGGAAATTAGTGATGTTCTGTCAGAGTTTGGCATATCTGATAAAATTGTAGCAGTAACTGTAGATAATGCTGCCAACATGGATGTGGCTATTAAGCGCCTGCGATTTGTGAAACTGTGCTGTTTTGCCCACACACTTAATTTAGCAGCACAAAGTCTATACTCCCTAAATTCAGTGAGTCAGTGGGTGGCCAAGGTCCGAACCATTGTTGTGTGGATGAAGAGGTGCTCAATGGCCAAGGTGGTTCTCGGAGAGAAGCAACAACTTCTACGTAAGACACACAAAGTTCACTTTATTTAACTGTTGTGCATTGACACGTAATGACTTTATATGTCTGATCTATCTTATTATTATTTATGAGCTCTGCAGAGTAGTACTACAATATTTGAATCCAATTTTACAAAAGTATTGTTTGTCTCCTAGGATGAAAAGCATCTGTTATATGACTTAAAATTGATGTTATTGTTTTTGTCAGAGCTGCCCCGACACTCACTCATACTCGATGTGAGAACACGGTGGAACTCTCTGTACCTAATGCTGGAGAGATTCACAGAGCAGTACCCTGCAATTCAAGCAGCCAGCTTGGATCAACGGCTGAGAAAAAATATGGATAGGGACAGGTAGAGATAGATAGACAAGTTTAGACAAGAAATACCAGTACACACAAAATACGAATTCAAAGAACAGTATTAGAGTGAATGTGCTAAATCTGCTTATGTAGGGAGTGCATATGTTAGGTGTTTTGTTAAGAAAAAAAGAGAATATTTCTAACTCCAATCTATGTGTTCTTAATTATTTTACATACAGACTTGCTCGGCTAACTGAGGAGGATTTTAGGAAAGCTGAAGACTTCATCAACCTGATGAAGGTGCTCTACACCTCAACACTCTGCGTGTCCTCCGAAAAGAGTCCCACATGCGGACAGATTCTGCCTATCCTCAAAAAGCTTGAGGCACACCTGGCTGTAAATGAGGGAGACACAGTCTTTGTGTCAAACCTTAAAAAACAAGTTTGGGCAAACCTATCCAAGCGCTACCAGGTAAGTGACTGAGGCAGGGCACCTGGAAAGAAATTGTTCTAGAATTGAAATATCCTGTGGCTTGTTAAAACATTTAAAGAACATGTGTTTTGCAGAATGATGAGATCAGGAACTTTCTCCAAGTGGCCACTGCGTTGGATCCACGCTTTAAACATAAATTGGATGATGGCATTGGCACGGTTGACACCATCTGGGACCAGATCCAGAGAAATCTGATTGAACAGGTGAAATGTCATTCATGCTCAACTGTCCTTTTCAGCTATTAAAATCTAAGATCTAAATGCTAATTATGTTCTTTGTAGTCAACAGAGGAAGACGGTGGAGCTGATGTGGACACCATGCAGTCTGAGAGTGAGGATGAGCAGGAGAGTGTAAGTGTACGATAGCTGATATTATATAGGTTTTCAATTTAAATAATGATCATGCCTTTAATGGAGGTTTTCCCTTTTTTTTTTTGATAATACTGCTGAATCTGATTAATCTTTTGTTTTGTTTTTTAGCAACAGCCTCCCTGCAAACTGCCCAAGAAGACTCCACTGGAGGAGCTGTTCGCTGAGGAAGAGGCACAGAACATAGTGTCACAGCAGAGCTCCATGTCCATCAAGAAACAAGTGGAGAGAGAGCTGCAGATGTACCAGGAAGTGCCACCGGTCCTTATGTCTGAGGACCCTGCTGCATGGTGGTGGAACCAACAAAAGACTTATCCTTTGCTGTCAAATTTCGCTTTCTCCTATTTATGCGTTCAAGCTTCTTCCACACCCAGCGAACGTGTTTTCTCCACAGCAGGAGATGCTATCTGTCCAGAACGCTCACGCATCCTGCCTGAGAAGGCAGATATGATAATTTTCCTAAACAAGAACTGTTTCTGATTTTATACTGTACCTGCTGCTAATCTGGATGGGTTTTACAAGTTGTTTGTTATTGTTTATTTGCTATTCTGCACCAGGTTAGCCCATCAGTGGGAGCACGGTAACATGTTCAAGTACCTGCAGCATCATACACTCATGTGTAAATGTGTTTTCATGAGGTTTTCAAAAATAAAGCTCTCTTGAGGAAAGTGTACCCCTGAAAATATATTCATAATTTATAATATTTATATTCAAGTTCATAGATTTGATATTTATATTGTAGTTGAAAACAGCCCTGTGAGAAATTCATAGTAAAGTTCATAAAAAGTAAAAAGTTCATAGAATTAAAATTGATGGAGAAGGTCAGACTATTTCCTTCAGAAAGACCGTTGGTTAGCTAGCTCATTTAAAATCTAAACTTTTTTTGACCCTGCCTCTTAAAAGAATCGGAATCGAGAATCGTTAGGAACCGGAATCGAAACAAGGAATCGGAATCGGAATCGTTCAAATTCAAACGATACCCAACCCTAGTAATAAGTGAAGCTGGTAATGCTGTTTGTGGAGTTGTTTAATCAGATCTTGAGAGATTTAATGTCTTTTATCTTCAGTTCATCTAAGACTTTGGCTGAAAGGTGTAGATTGTGTTCTTGCTTCTCTTTCTTTCAGTGCTTGTTCACAGCAGGTGTTTGAATGATTGAAAGAATGTTTCAGGAACATCAAACTAACCTTTAAATAACATTCTACTAACATTAAGGAAAATTGATATTTTTATGTTTTTGGAATGTTACAGATCAACGTTCCTAGAATGTTGAAAGAACGTTTGAGGAACATTATACCTTATAAAAAACGTTCCTCTAACGTCAAGAAAACTGGACGTTTTTTATGTTCCCAGAACCAACACTGAGTATTTAGAGAATGTTCTTATAACAAAATTCTGTTAGCTGGGAAGAAGCACATTGGTCACTGAATAGTCTTCAAAATGGTTTAAATGTGCAGAAAAGAAACTGATGTAATTATGAAAAGATGATGCATAAACGTCCACATCCATGAAACACCTGTTACTGTGTAGAAATGTGCAGATTAGCATGAACTTAAACTCATTTTAAACTTCACTCGTGGTGCTGTTCATATAAAACATGGAGCAAAACATTGCTTTCCAACAAATCAATAAAAGCTGAACATGAGGCTAAATAAAAATGCCATGGAAAATCAAAGCAAAGATAGAAATAAACACAAATACGTAACATTAAATCAGCACTTTGAATCACATCATATAGCTTACCTACAATGCAACCCCCCTCGAGCAAATAGATATGTCTCGCTAAACATATCCATTTTACACCTGCAGCTTATACTACTATTATACTATATAGCTTATAGAGCTGCATATTTATATTCAATTTATGATACAGTCAAGAGAAAAGAAAGAACATCCTTTTAAATTCCATGGTTTTACGTATCAGGACATAAAAAATCTGGTACTTGGCATGTCTTAAATTTAGGTAAATACAACCTCAGATAAAATTAGGCCAAAATGGAGAAGCCATGTGTGACAAGCTAAGTACACCCTTATTGCTTCCATAGGAATTAAGAGGGTAAGTATTAGCCAGGTGCTGCTAATCAAAT
Source organism: Anabarilius grahami (assembly GCA_003731715.1). Taxonomy (NCBI): domain Eukaryota; kingdom Metazoa; phylum Chordata; class Actinopteri; order Cypriniformes; family Xenocyprididae; genus Anabarilius; species Anabarilius grahami. The sequence continues at coordinate 8,825,414 of RJVU01035392.1, forward strand.
ACCTTTGATTAATTGATCATCAGCAAGCGTGAACAACTAGTATAAAAGCTGAGGTTCTGGCAGTTTGCTGGTCTAGAGCACTCAGGTGTGTTTTAACACAATGCCAAAAAACAACATCAACAATGATCTTAGAGAAACATTGTTGCCATCAATCTAGGAAGGGTTATACAGCCATTTCCAAGCAATTTGAAGTACATCATTCTACAGTGAGGGAGATTATTCACAAGTGGAAAACATTCAAGTCAGTTGCCAATCTTCCCAGGAGTGGATAGATGAGACCAAAGTGGAGATGTTTGGCCATAATGCACAGCGCCATGTTTGGTGAAAACCAAACACAGAATATCAACACAAACACCTCATTCCAACTGTCACGCACGGTGGTGGAGGGGTGATGATTTTGGGCTTGTTTTGCAGCCAAAGGACCCGGGCTCCTTGCAGTCATTGAGTCAACTCCTTTGTATACCAATATTCTAGAGTCAAATGTGAGGCCATCTGTCCGACAGCTAAAGCTTGGCTGATATTAGGTCATGCAAGTTGCAACAGGACAATGATCTCAAGAACACCAGCAAATCTACAACAGAATGGCTAATAAAGAGATGAATCAAAGTGTTGCAGTAGCCCAGTCAAAGACTAAATCTCAACCCAGTTGAAATGCTGTGGCAGGACTTTAAAGCTCGGAACACACCAAGCCGACAATCGGCCGTCAGGCAGTTTTTGTTCGTCGGCCGACTAAGTTTTCTCAGTGTGTTCCGCACCGTCGGCTGAAGTCGGTCCTCGTCTGCTTTTTTTCGGCCGATTCGACACGTTGAATGGACGTCGGAGTTGTCGGTCAGTCAGGCCATCTGATCATTCTGGGGTGCGTTTCCCAAAAGCATCGTTAGCCAACTAACATCGCAAGTTCCGTCGTTACTTACATAGTTCAACGATTTGGTGTTTCCCGAAACCATAGTTCAAACGGACATTCGCAAACTGCATCGTAAACTTGTGTGGTTGGAACGACAGCTCTCAAGCTGTAGTTAGAAGCATAGTTTCTCGTTCCCTTTCGAGAACGGTCTCTCGACATGGCGTCAGAAGCTGACGCTTTGGGGACTCCCTTCCTTCCTAATCCTTCCTGAAATCCTATTGCACAACGCCAGTGAAGTTGCAACTCTCACTGGCCAATGCCAGCCAAGACGGCGAAAAGGGGGTGGTACCCGCCACTATATAATGCGCCGTCCTGGCGGCATAAGCTCAGAATCTTCCTTCTCACGAACTATAACGGACTACGACTTCTAGACAGCTGTGGAGAAGACGCAAGAAGACGGATTACCCTCTTGGTGTTCCAGCATGTCCAACGTTTGCACGCTGTGTTCGGGACCCATCGAGGCTCCGGACACCCACGAGTACAGTATTCTGTGCCTGGGACTCGCCCATGCAGAAGCAGCACTCGCCGGGTCGGGCTGCCCGCACTGCGAGGATCTCCCAGTGCGGGTGCTGAGGGCTCGGAGGAGCGTCGCCCTTGGTGAATGTTCTCGGCAACGTCCCACTGCCGCCGATGAGCCGCTGGTGGGACGGCCACATATGGGCGATTGCGTGGGGATTAGGTGTGATTCACCACCCCACCCTCCAGTATACTTCACTGAAGAGAGTCTTCGACCCGCCCCTGGGGCGTCGGAGATGGTCTCGTTTGGCGCGGCGGGGGATGACGATCCCGACGAGGCCATGTCCCTAACGGCGTCCGAGAGGGACTGGGCAGACCACTCCCCGGTGGAGCGCTCTGAAATGGAGGGGCAGGCGGCGTTTCAAGATGAGCTCGTCAGAATTCTTACTAAGGCCGTGAGCGATCTTGGTCTGGAATGGGATTCCCCCGACGAAGAGCAAGCTGGATTCATGGTTCCTTCACTCGGGCCGCCGAGCCGCCGCTCCGAGGAAGCGAGCCCCTTTCTTTCCAGACTTGCACGATGAGGCCGCTAGGACCCGGGCCGCGCCCCACTTGGCTCGCGCCCACACCAGCGGCTCTGAGATTTTCACAAAAGTTGACGGCGCTGAAGCCCGTGGTTACACATGCATTCTGCCAGTCGAGGAATCTATCGCGGCACACCTCTGCCCCTCGTCAGCCTCCCTGAAGGCCTCCCTGCCGTCGAGACCCTGCCGCCTGACCACGCATATCGCAGATAAGGCGTACGCCGCCTCAGGTGAAGCAATCTCAGCACTCCACACGATGGCGGTGCTTCAGGTTTTTCAAGCTCAGCTCCTGAAAACCCTGGACGAGGGTGAAGCGGACCCCGAGGCATTTAAAGATCTGCGCGCTGCGACTGATTTTGCCTTGAAGGCAACGAAGAAAACAGCCCAGGCGATCGGGCGAAGCATGGGCTTCATGGTAGTGCTCCACCGTCACCACGGTGCCGTCATGGGATCTAGCTCTTGTGCTCGAGGCTTTGAAGCGGCCGCCCTTTGAGCCGCTCATGTCAGTTGGCTTAAAGGAGCTCTCACTTAAAACCGCGCTGCTGCTTGCCCTCACTTCAGTGAAACGCGTGGGGGATTTGCAAGCGCTTTCTGTTGACGCTGATTACATGCAGTTTGGGCCAGATGATTGTAACGTCACACTCAAACCGAGGTTGGGTTACGTGCCTAAATCGCTGTCAACGCCGTTCAGAGCGTAGGTGATAACTCTTTCGGCTTTCACCCCAGAGTCAGCGGATAACGCCCCTCATCAGGAGTTATGCCCAGTGCGAGCTTTGCGAGTTTACATTGACCGCACGGCTCAGTTCAGGCACTCCGAGCAGCTGTTTGTGTGTTTCGGCGGCAGTACCAAAGGACATCCCGTCTCTAAGCAGCGGCTATCACATTGGGTGGTTGATACGATCACTTTGGCCTATTCTAGCCAAGGAATGGAATGCCCTATCGGCGTCAGAGTGCATTCAACGAGGGCGATTGCATCCTCGTGGGCATGGACTAAAGGCGTGACCATCAAAGACATTTGCATGGCGGCGGGCTGGTCGTCACAGAATACCTTCGCCAGGTTTTACAATTTGGACGTGTGTTCTCTAGCCTCACAAGTCCTGCCGTTGAGTACGACTCATATTCTACCTGCAGTTTCCAGCCGCTAGCTGAGGCTGCTGGTTTCAACTAGGTCGTATAAGTTAAATCTGGGGGCGGAGCCACCGTCACACCCAGTCTGTGGCGCTCTCCCCTTCATATCGGCAGAGCGAGCTGTGTGATGCACGATGTTGCCGCGCATGTTATGCCACCGTGGCGACCTGGAATATGGGGCACAATGCCCAGCGATTCGTCTATGTCCCCGCAATGAGCGCGGGCTTGCTGATGAATTCTCTCATGTTATACCGACGCCGGCAGCAGCCGCTCGTTAAGTGTATGTTCTTAATTGCTGTGCCTGGCCTGGCTGCCCACATGCTTCATTACCCTGTATGTACCCTGTTATATTATATTCTTGAATACATACAACGCTAGATGAGTAACTACGATATAGGCATATCGTAAGTGTGTACTTATTGGGGATTATTCTCTGTTAACTGTTCATATTAGCGCCGCCGTGGCTGAGCTTCCCTTCTTCGCTGTTCCCACGGCGTTGTTCTATACAGTCCCCAAAGCTTCAGTTTCTGACGCCATGTGAGAGACCATTCTCGAAAGGGAACGACTCCGGTTACTATGGTAACCTCGGTTCCCTGAGAGACGGGAACGAGACATGGCGTGGATTGCCGTGTTCACTGCTTGGGTCTGCTATTATATAGTGGCGGGTACCGCCCCCTTTTCGCCGTCTTGGCTGGCATTGGCCAGTGAGAGTTGCAACTTCACTGGCGTTGTGCAATAGGATTTCAGGAAGGATTAGGAAGGAAGGGAGTCCAATAAAAGGGTCAGCTTATGACGCCATGTCTCGTTCCCGTCTCTCAGGAAACCGAGGTTACCATAGTAACCGGAGACGTTTTTATGACATGTGGACTTCATAAATCATTATCTTGAGCAAAATAAGCAAGCTGACATTAAGTACAATGTATATCTTTTATTTTGAATATATACAAATGTCATTTATATATTTTAGTTTGTCAAGAGATTTAAAGCACCTTTTTTGGAGAGTGGGCATGTGCGTACGTGCTCTAGTACGTAAGAACAAGCATTTGATTTAATCTGGAAATAAAGCAAAATAATTAAGGAAAATGAGAATTAGTCCTCTAATGCCATGTCCGTAATTTGTAGCAGAAATTCTAGCATTAATTCTATCTCAAACGGATTCATTTAAAGAAGTTATTACTCCACCACCTGCGTGACGTCATTCACCAACGTGGTTGAACGACAGGTTTGCGACAATGCGGTTTCGGGAAACAGTCGTGACTAGCTAGTTGATTTGTTCAACGATACATCGTACTAAGGTAGTTCAGCAGCGAGTTACATCGTTGTTCGGGAAACGCACCCCTGATTGGCTGTTCAGCTACTGCCACCTGCTGGTATGGGAAGGCATTTCTTCTTACGCAGGCACAGAACGGATGTGCTACTTGGCCGTCGTGTGTCGAGCGTCGGTTTGGTGTGTCAGGGCAAATTTCCACAATCTGCTATCATCGCCACTAGTTTCTTGGCGTAGGCTTGGTGTTTTCCAGGCTTTGCATAAACAGATGCCCACAAACCTCAATGAACAGAAGCAACGTTGTAAAGTAGAGTGGGCAAAAATTCCTCCACAACGATCTGAGAGACAGATAAAGTCATACAGAAAATGATTACTTCAAGTTATTGCTGCTAATGGTGGTTCAACAAGCAATTAAATCATAGGGTGTACTTAGTTTTTCACACATGGCTTATCCATTTTGGCTTTATTTTCGTTAATTAAATAATGACAGTGTAATATGTAATGTGTTGTTGTTCATCTGAGGTTGTATTTACCTAATTTTAAGACCTTCTAAAGACCAGATGATTTTTATTATGTCCTGATACGTAAAACCATAGAATTCAAAAGGGTGAATTCACATGACTGCATTTTTTTTTTTTAGCATTATTCACTTTTTAGTCTGTATAATATGTTTAAAAAACACATAAGATATTCTAAAATCAGCCCCCATCAAATCTAGCAGCAAACTCAAATGAACAGATGTAGGTGTAAAGCTGATGCATTTTGACCTTTTACATGTCAAGTGTTGGGTTTTTATGAAAATTTCACTAGATATTTCTAGGTAGTTTCCAATCAAGAAGTTCATTGTTTACTAAAGTTATATGGTACTGAAGCTTAAAAAGTTTAAAATACTTTAATAATTAATTTAAAGTAATTTAATAAGCTTCTTTTAGAATATATATTTTGGGAAATGCAATAATACAGTAAAATGTTCAAAAGAAAATACAGTAAAAATTTCATAAAATTACTTTTTTCAATTACTTTTCTTGTATTAAAAATTGGTCAGTTACCATTGTAAAAGAAGAGTTTTAGTCAGCTTGAGCTGTGCAATATTTACAATGTTTGTTAATTATATTTCCATTTGTTTTAGGTCCATGTTGGGTCGAATTACCACCCAAGCCTTCAATTTTGACCAATCTTTCCAGCCTTATAGGAGCAATGACTTTGCCTGGGTAAGTATTCACACATTAATTTCATCTTGCACACAGCAACATTAAATAGTATATGCTAATATACAGTCCTCAGCGTAAATGAGTACACCCCCTTTGAAAAGTAACATTTTAAACAATATCTCAATGAACACAAAAACTATTTCCAAAATGTTTTAATTTCCAAAGTTTTATATAACATCTGTTTAACGTATAACATGAAAGTAAAGTTAATAATATAACTAAGAACAAAATTTTCAGTTTTACTCAAATTAGGGTGATGCAAAAATGAGTACACCCCACTGAAAGTCTCTGGAGCAAAGCTAAATTTTAGACTACAAATGTCTAATTTAACAAGAATTCAACCACAGGTGAGTCTAATTATTCATTACACAGGTTTCCAGCAGACAGACTATTTAAAGGAGTGTTAAAACCCCTTTACATTTCATGCTGTCAGCAATGGCACCACATGGAAGAGAAATGTCACAAGACCTGAGAAAGAAAATAATTTCTTTACACCAGAAAGGTGAAGACTACAAGAAGATCAGCAAAGCTTTACTTATCAGTCAGAATACTGTAGCAAAAGTGGTACAAAAATTTTAAAAAGATGGAACTGCAATCATCTCACAGAGACGTCCAGGTCATCCACGGAAGTTAACACCTCGACAGGAGCGTCTTCTGATGAGAAGGGTAATCGGAATGCAAGTTCACTGCAGTTATCTAAAGTAGAAAGCCAAACTGGGGTGACTATTTCCCATGACACAATACGGCGTACACTGCAGAGGAATGGCATGCATGGTTGGAACTGTTTTTGGAACTGATGGCTTCAAAACTGTATGATGTCGCAATGGTGAGGAATACAAAGAAAAATGCATGGTGCCTACAGTGAAACATGGTGGTGGCAGTGTCCTTATGTGGGGCTGCATGAGTGGTGCTGGTGTCGGGGAGCAGCATTTCATTGATGGCATCATGAATTCACAGATGTACTGCTCTATACTGTAAGAGAAGATGCTACCATCACTCCGTGCTCTTGATCGTCGTGCACTTTTCCAACATGACAATAATCCTAAACACACATCTAAGGTCACTGTTGGTTTTCTGTAGAAGAACAGGGTGAAAGTGATTAATTGGCTCCTGATCTGAACCCAATCGAACACCTATGGGGAATTCTGAAGAGACAAGTTGAGCATCTCTCTCCATCCAGCATCCAGTCTCTAAAAGAGGTCATTCTTGAAGAATGGAAAAAGAGATATGTTGCAAAATGTCTCCAACTTATTTATTCCATGCCTAGAAGACTTGGTGCTGTCATTAAAAATCATGGAGGCCATACAAAGTACTAGATGTAGTTTTTGTTGTGGGGTGTGCTCATTTTTGCATCACCCTAGTTTGAGTAAAACTGAAAATTTTGTTCTCTAAGTTATATTATTAACCTTACTTTCATGTTCATAAGTTAAACAGATGTTATATTAAACTTAGTCATGTCAACATTTTGGAAATAGTTTTTGTGTTCATTGAGATATTGTTTAACATGTTACTTTTCAAAGGGGGTGTACTCATTTACATGAGCACTGTATATATATTTTTCAGAAATTCTTTCAAGATCCCTGCGTGAAGAACAATTTAAATGTACTTGATTCCTCTGGATCATGGACACTGCTGGGTATGTTAATGTCAAAATTATAAGGCATGTTGTTATTGTATTCATTCACAATGTTTTGTATTATCTCCTTTCATATAGTCTGATAATGGCTTTTTGCCCGTTCACAGGTAGAGACATCACACATGTAAATGTTGAAGTTGTTCCATGCACAAAAGTGTCAGTGGACATATTCAATCCAATTTTCTCAAATGGAATTTTGCGTCCCTCCGGCCACATTGTCAAATGTTACCATGAAGTATACCCTGACTTTGATGAGTTAAAGATGGTATGGATTATTTTATCAATTAATCTACCATTGATGCTCTCAAACATATCTGAATTTTATAACTAAATGCTTGTTTGAACTTTGATCACCTTTGTTTGACATGCTTCCTGACAGCTTTTGCTTGAAGAAGACTCTGACAATTATCATATAATCAGTCCAAGTAATCGGAAGGAGTTTTTGTTCAGACTGTTCAAGCATATGGTCTTAGGTGGTGAACTTTGCCAATATGAGGATGTCATTGAACCTTACACTGAGACAGCAAAATTGATGTACAAAGACTTGGTCAGGTGAGAATTTTTATGTTGCATTCTTAAATTTCACATTTCACCATGCACATTACCTGATCAATTGTATGGTAGTCATATGATAAACACCCGATTCACGTGTCTTCCACAGCGTTCAGAAGGATCCACATACAAAAGAGATCAGTGTGGTCACAACAATCTTGAAAGTTTCTGCTCACGTATGTACCTTAACTGACCTCTCCCACTGCGCAATGTGACGTCGGAGTGACGTCTTTTTCATGTCATTTTTGGACGTCCAAATTCGGTCCATTGAAGGGGTTGTTTTGTAAGGCCAGGCGACGTCTTTTTTCGACGTCTTCCGCACGTCTAATGTTGACGTCCGTGGGACCTCCGTGTAAGGGCTATTTATAGTCCAAATGTGGTCATTTGTGGACGTCTTTTCAACATCAAATTTAGACTTATTTTGGACGTCGTTTTTATAACTTCTATAACTGTGGTCCCATGTTTCCAGAGGGTGGAGGACATGTTTTCTGTGCCTAGCTGTTGAGCCAAACAAAGCTACAGGAAAATTAACTGGCACAGAAAACATGTCCTCCACCCTCTGGAAACATGGGAATACAACACTACAGTTATACAAATACAAATAAATCACAATTCAATATCACCATTTTCATCTTCATTCAAAAATAAATGCAGCGATTCCAGCGATGCAGGCTGAAAAGCTGTGCCGTCATTTTGCAATGGTTGAACACTCGCGCGAAATGCCTGTTGTGTTGCCTCGGCCAATCAGAGTGGCGTTTACTGGTTGTGTTATGATGATGTGCTGCCTCGACCAATCAGAGTGATGTTGACTGGTTGTCTCTTTGGTTGAAATCCAAAGCCCTTGATAGAGAGTTGTCCTCGCCTGTCCTTTAGCTGCTGTTGGTTCTTTTTAAATTAGAAATAAGGAGGATAGGCCTAATATATGCTACCATGAAATTATTTTCTGAACTATAATTTCCCACAAATTGCATTTCCAAATAAATAAACAGA
>RJVU01035392.1:8841005-8890839 GCA_003731715.1 Anabarilius grahami
GTTGACAAAAAGATTGAATCCAAGATTGGGTGAAAATATGGTATAATGAGTGATTTATAAGCTTTTTTTTATGGGCCGGTCATTTTTGACCGGGAACACCACAAGTGTGACAATGTACCATTTTATACAAAATAAAAGTTTTTAAAAACAAAATTTCTGGTGAAAATTTTAAGTTGACTAGTGTGATCAACAATACCAATTTTCTTCAGATTTTATTTAATATTTCCAAAATTATTCAAAAATAAAAAAAAAATTACTCAAAAAATGAGATGCCTACTCTCAAACAAATGAGGCCTATGATTATTCAGATGAAAATCAAAATATAAAACCAGTCCTAATTGAAAGAGAACATGTTGACAAAAAGATTGAATCCAAGATTGGGTGAAAATATGGTATAATGAGTGATTTATAAGCTTTTTTTTATGGTCCGGTCATTTTTGACCGGGAACAACACATGTGTTATAGGGTTTTGAACACCACATGAGGGTTAAATGAAAATATAACAATCAATTTACAACAAAACATTGCATTTTTATTTTTTGTCAAATAAAATGCGACAAAACTGTTTGATATTAAAATACGAATGAAAAATATCTTGGTTGTATGATATTCCTTACAAACAATGGTAATATTATTATTACTTTGAGCAGTACATTTTACTATATCATAGTAATATATTTCTGTTAAAAATTTCTTCCAAGTTAAAGCAAACTTTTATTTTGGCGGTTTGTCAAAGTTTTTTTTTTTCCAAATGAAACGGTGAAAATCTCTGAAGTGCCTCAGAGCAGTTCTGGAGATAAAGTTAATATGTTCATGTCCTCATATATTGAGAAGACAGATGTTGAAAACACTGTAAGCGATTTGTTTGAGTTTGTGTAGTATACAAAACTGCGCTGTTAATTCACACAGACACGCAAAACATGCAGACTTATAAGCAGACTGTGAAAGCCTTGAAATCTCTGGTGTTGGTGAAACTCATGCTGCATTCACGCGACCTCGTATATACCGGAATCTTGAAATGGCATCACGTGACGTTATATAGAGGGTATGCACGTGACGTCACCGTCGACCGTTAGAACTGCGGTCACGCCCACTGAGTGGCAGCATTGGTTTTCAGCGTGAATGCCGCGAAAAACACAAAACACATCCAAAACGGGAAAGAGCTTTGTGATTGACTGTACAAATAGTTTTGATACAAAACCTGAGGTATATATTTAAAGACTGCAGAAAGCTACAGAAAAAAGAAGCAAATGGATCACTGCAATTCACAGAAACAACTGGACTCCAGCAGAGAAACATGGATTTGCAGTTATCATTTTGTGTCAAATAGTTGGATTTTGAGGTAATACCGTATATATTGTATTGTTATATATTGTGTTGACAACTCATCAATTAAATATTTACTATCTTATATTCTGCATAATTTGGTGTTTTTAAATAAACAACACTGACAAAAACTATACTATAAAAATATGTTTTAGGGCTGGACAATATGACGATATATATAACATTGATATAAGTGATTACGCGGATTTAAACCAACCTATATTGTAGTTATATAAAATATTCACAGGCAGATTTGCTTTATGTAACGTTATTTCCCCGGCGTCAAATCAGGCACATATAAATGTCAGGAAACACGACTCCTGGCTGCATGTCAATATCCATGGATTAGGTTTATTTGACAAGTTGTAAGAAACACATTCAATTCCAACCTTTAGTGTAATCGTTTGTTTTACTCTGGTTTTCGCATTTTCCTCTATTAAATCCAGTCACGCAGCAGCTCTTTTGCCACTCAGTCCAGCTGAGGGAGCGCGCTTTCGGCGGGAAAGTGACGTCGATGCATACTCTCTATTCGGAGCTGTTCACGTCCTTTGGTCCTTGGACTGGGAATTATGCGTTTCCATGGCACCACTATCAACGCCTAAATTAATCTACAGCGGTCAGGTGGTACATGTGGGAGCTTTCAGAAAACTCCCAGTTTACAAGCTGTAATTACGTGTTCTACGAGGACGTGAACACTTTTTACAAGCTAGAATCTCGTAACTACAGGAATTACGAGGCCGCGTGAACACACCTTTTTTAGGTCCCCCAAACAGAGCCGTTAAATATGCTCTGCCCCCAAACAGTCCCTCCTCCGTCTGTTGGTTGCCAGGTATCCATTTCAAGGATACTACACATTAGTAAAATATAAATTTTCTTTTTCTTTTTCTACAGATAAACCTTTTTTGCGGACGCAGTACAAAAAAAACACAACCCGCGGCTTTTCCCACAACTGCATTTTTTTAAAATAGCCCAATTGTGCGGGAAATGCGCAACCCTGGCAGTTATGACTTCTTTGGAAAGTCCCAAAAACTACTCACTGCAGTCGGCCAGCTCCGCCTCTCTGAACTTTGAATGAGAGATTCGGTTGCGATTATACATTCGCTCCTCCTCTAAAACTGCTTACTGAAATTCTACTGAAATTCTACTGAATTCTCCATTCATGATGACTAGAGCAAGACTTTGCTGCCTTTGGTTTCCTCTGGTAAGTAAAGAACAGACAACGATTCAATTATTCTAACCGGGAGGCACTGTTTAGTGATTTTCTGCGCTCAAATGTTAGACCATACTATATACCACCCTGATTATGATTATGGGAGTGGGAAATAGGATTGAATGTAATTAGTCTATTACAAATCAAGAAATATCTTGGGAAATTATTTTCAGTTATTGTATGTTTTATTTATTTTCAACCCTGTTAAAGTAAATGTTCTTTATTTGGTGATTCTTTCTGAAAGTGGGTTGTGATCATTTAAAAACACTGACAATAAGTTTTCATTATACATGAATAATTAGCACAATAATATTCTGTCATTATTTAATCAACTCATGTTCTATATTCCATATAATAAAAATAGATTTACTACAGTATAGTGATCCAATTTTAAGCTCCAAAAGAACAAAAAAAATGACTGAAAATTTCTAGTTGTTATTCACTAAAAAATAAACATAAAATTTCTCAAGAGCAAATTTTGAAGGGGACACAAATAATACAGCCAAAATTTTTACTTATAAAGAATATATGTAATGTTACACAGAAGAAAACCTTACTACTATTATTATTGTAGCATGAAGACTGTGCCATTATGCTCACTGTTTCTCTTTGGTTCAATAAAAAAAAATGACTAAATTGACGAAAATATTCTTCTTCAAAATCATTTATTTATTGGAATATTTTTGAAGTTGTTTACAAAGTCACCAAAATACGATGAATACACACTGAGCAAAACCCAACACACAACAGTAAATCTATTAGCCTTCATTATTACAGTTCACATATGCTCATCTTGTAGTATCTTAGTATCCAACAAGCTATCATAAACAAGCTAGCAAACAAGCTAGGTAGCATTATCGCTAAAATAGCGGACTCACGGGAAAAAAATCATCAGATGTCATCTTTTTTTATGACTAATTACTCAGCATCGTCAGTATTAAAGAGAAAATAATCACTTCATCTGATGCTTTTGAATTAAATTAGTGATGTGACGTTTGACACCGAGGCTTCGAAGCTTGTATCATTAGGTGTGTTCGAGCTCATGCAGCGCCGCACAGACCGATCGGCGGCTGACTTGAAGCAGTGCATGCCGGTAAGAAATTTTGTCCGACTTGAGACAGCGCCGACACCATGTGACTGTGACGTATGGCTTCAAAGTACCGCGAGAGCGATTCGAGATCAGCCGCCTGAGGCAGCCAGCGCAGTTTCTCAAGAGGAGCTGCACGAGCGCTGATGACGACACAGCTGTTTCATGATTGGCCGGATTCACCACATGACAACGATCACGTGTGTTTCGTGTTTATTGTCACGCCTTCAGCTCCACTAATGCTCACAAATCTGTTTTTATAACAGTTAAAGCTCTTTTCATGTAGTCGTGATGTTATATTGTGTCATGTTTATCAAAATAAAACGTATAAAAAACAAAGACCCCACTACACTGGCATTTAAATAATATATGCTTATGTTGAACTTTATTCTTGTAAAAACAGACGCTGTAACCAGTACATAAAGTATTGAATGAAAATGTCTCTGAAACATCAGTGTTTTAGTCAAATATTGCATTTATTTCACTTCAGCTGTGATAAAGTATGCAAACGCAGCGCGAGCGTCACTACGAGAAGCAGAAAGTGTCCGACTTCACGTCTCCGTTTTCAGCTCCTCCCCGCCTGCACGCGGATACTCTCGCCGACCGGTTGCATCCGGCCGCAGCCGATGTCGAACACACCTAAAAAAACGAAACATCTCACAGTGAGGCACTGTATCGGAGCTTGATTCGTTTAGCCATAACCACGTGATCGGTGACGTCCGAGGCTTCGTTTTCGCACACAACCACGTGACTGCGTCGTATTCAGATTCACCTAACGTGAACCCTTGCGCAGATGTGAAGTGTCATTTGCTTTTTAGCAAAAGAATATGCCATAATACGAATAAATATTTGCATGTGTTCAGTTTGTATTTATTCCCAGTTCATACTTCATTCTATGACAATTATCATAATGTCTATTTTTCCACCCAAAATTTATTCAGATTATATATATATATTTATTCGTGTTCACATTGTTTTATACGCTTTTCATAGCACAAACTGATTTATAACATGAAACAGTCCAAAAACACTGTCGTCTGGGACGCACAGGCAGTTTTTCCCACCATTTGACCACAAGATGTCGCTAGTGTGCACCGTGTTGAAAAGCTTCGAGTAATGAACCTTTTTAACGATACACTAAGAGGAAAGCCTCGGTGCTTCGCAAAGCTTCATTTCGCCATCACTAAATAAAATAGCCTTGACAACCTACTTACAGGAACTCTTCTCCACCACTGCACTGTCTGAAGAACTGTTCTCTCCCGCCGGCGCCGCCGGACTTATCCACACACGAGTGTGACTTGCGCGGTGGACCAAACCACTGTGAGGCAAGGGAGGGGTGACTCAAAATGTTTCTAAACTTAAAACGCCCGTTTGCGTTTGTATTGCTTTACTACTTACACAATTATTTTAAGTATATCTCATTTATTTACAATACTTAGCGTGGTTTCTAATTATATTTTAATTATTTAATTATATTTAATATAATTAAATTTAATTTAATTATATTTTGTGGGGGGGACAGCACTCAGATAGGGGATTGACGCGCCTGAGTGAACGGAAAATAGCAGCTGCATTCTGCTGAATTTATTTATGTTCGACTGAACTCTCTCTCTCTCTAAAATTCAAATTCAAATTCAAATTTGCTTTATTGGCATGACTTACACAGTATTGCCAAAGCAGTGGCCATTACATAAGAAACAAACAAATAATCAGCATATAATGCGTAAACAAAATAAGAATAAACATATAAATATAGATATACAAGAAATAACAACAACATCAAAAAAAGAATAAGACAATGTAAAACAAAACAAAACTGTATATTAAGAATATTTCTAAATCTAGTTTTGTCTCTCTCTCTCACACACACACACACACACGACTACTGCCAAAAACCAAGAAATAGAACATCCCATTATGAGCAGAATCCTGAAGATTACTTCACCCCACAATAAAATAAAGTACCAGTTTACGAATATCTATAATGATATATTTAAATTTTAAATAAAATTTTTTTATTAGACTTTAAAAGATAACATATAACAATTACATTTTAACATGACATCCAAAAGATACTATATTTAAAGAAATGGGTTTACATTGCACAAGAAAAAAAAAAAATAAAATAAAAAAAAAATATACCAATTCAAGTATATACCAGTTAAATTTTCAAGTAACTTCAATTCTTTGGCGAATAAAAGTGTATCTCTACATTTTTTATTATCAATACATTGGAGAGACTCAACATACAAATAAAAATCAATCATAAAGACCTTCAAACAGGGTTTAGAATTATTTCGTTTACTTTTATGAATATGAAATTTACCAAATAAAATCATAAGGTTTATCATAAAATTAGCAGATGGATTCTTTGATTCAAAATATAAGATAACATCTTTGGATGTTAATTCACAATTATAACCAGACTTCTGTAAAATATATATCGACAAATCTTCCCAGAATTGTTTGGAATGGTAACATTAAAAAAAAAGATGTAGAATTCTTTCTGGCTGATCTGAACAGAACGAACATTTTTCATTAATATCCATAAATTTTGACAAAGTATAGTTACTAACATAAATATTATGAAGTATTTTCAAATGTATTTCCCTAAGTTTATTAGATATACAAAACCGAAAGGGAAGCAACCAAGCTTTTTTCAAAATAATTTCTGGAAAACAACTGTACCAGAATGATATATTTAAATTCGTGACGGTTACTGTGTGCCTGTGACGTCATTTCCTCCGTTCGCTGCTGTACAGAAGAGAAGAAAGGACATTTTATGGTGTCGCCCAAAATCCGTTTTTGTTCTTATCATCGGTGAGTTGGTGTATTTATTAACGTTTCGTTGGCCAAAATCAAGATTTGAATACCTTAGTAGTGTTGTAGGTCTTGTTTTTGGCCTTTGCATAGAAAACTGGTCTAGTGTTACACCCAAAGGTCTTCGAGAAAATGGCAGCTGGAACAGACGACTGACTGTGTGCTGTTTCCGTAACCGCGATCCACTGGCTGGATTTCACCGGGTTTGCCACGTATGGGTCACAAACGCGTGATCTGCTCGCAGTGGAATGAGTCACTTCAAGTTATTTCCTTTTCGATTTGAGTCATATATATATATATGTAAAAGATCATAAATATCAGAACAAAGGGTGGAAACTCATGACGATTGTCTGAATCATCACCATACAGGGGAAATAATGCACCACATAAAAAAAACCACGACTTTCAATACTGGTTAGGTTTTTGCATTTGTATTAAGATAAAATATTCTCATATGACGTAAACTGAGGGTTTATTGAGTTATTTGAGTTTAGAAAATGAGAATATATAAATGAATCTCCGGTTTTCTACTTGTAATGCGTTTATTGGCTGGAGGAAAGTTGCAGAAGCAGGAAATTCGCTTCCATTTCCTGCAATGATAAATCCAGCAGGGGTCAGTTGCATAAACATAGCCAGGAAATTATGACTGTCTTCAGAACTAGTCTGGACAATTTGTGAAGGGTAATCATTCTTACTTTACGGATTCAAATGAGACCAATCTAACTTTTTATGTTGCTGACTTAAAGTTAGGACCAATCTTGAAGAAAGAAATTAGATGACTAACGACTAGTCTTTGTGCAACCAGCAACAGAGGTCTTCAACCTTGATAGTTACAAAGAGATAAGAGTAGGCAGTCCCTGTTATTGAATAAAACTGAGCATTGCATTTTAAACTGGTATAGTACCATATTAATTCAGTTACATATATTTTTACATTTACATTGTGAAGCTTCCATTGCCAAGCTATTAATAAAATCATTTTTCATGTACAGTGTCATATTTGTGTACATTATAATTATTCAGTTAAATATTAAAATAATGTTACTGTTAATTAATATTCCTTTATTAATTTTAATAAAAACATTGACATCTTTCACCTTTAAACAACTTTTCTGATGACGTGTGAGGGCAGGACAATAGTCCCTCTGTTCCAGCTACCTGTCAGTCACATGAGATCACAGCAGTTTGCAAACAAACAACAATCCGAACAATTCTCAATGGACAAAATCAAGTTGCGCCCTACATTTTTTTTCTCATTCAAGAAGCTGTTTCACTTAGACATATGCATCACAATATGGAAGAAAAGATGATCACAACATCAGTTTCATTCCGACTTTAACTTATTACATTTTAATTCTTGATTTGCAGAGTCCTGCTGAAAACCCCTGATATAAAAGTTTGACTCTACCCTCATGCCTTTTTATACTGGGAAATTCATGACATTAATTTAGACCTGTTCTCTGTTATTTTCAGGTTCATGCATCATAGGGGAAGGAAGCACATACCTCCTACGTCGACCTTTTATCTGTTCAAGAGTTCATCTAATATTTTTAATAAGAGTATGTGTTCTGCCATGGACGACTAGACACCAGTCATGGGATATCCAGCAGAGAGAAAGGCTTGAATGGACACACCCTGTGGTCACATTTTTAATTTCTTATTGATCATATGTTACGGTCCAAAGAAACCACCATTTTTCATTTAAAAATGTGTTTTGTTCAGTGTAGCTTTGGTGTATTTCATAGTGATCCAGGATGAGTTTTGAGAGCTGCCGTGGAGGGATCTTATAAACTTCGTCTTGTTCATCTAACCAAGCTGTTTGTTTGATGTGGCTTGCGTTATGCATCACGTTATGTTCATTGAGTTTTAGTTCAAGGCACGTGTCACCAGTTCTATGAAGAAACCCAGTTTTGGCCTCTGTTTTGTAATCCATGTCATGTTGTAAGGACATGATAGAGAAGGAGGAATTTGGATTTTTTCATTTCGTAAGGGGTTAGGTGTTTGTGTAATCTTGTTTGGTTTGCTCACAGTTCATTCTCTGCACACACAGGGTATTCCAATCAAGCCTTTCTCTCTGCTGGACATCCCTTTGTCCTCTTTTTTTTTTTCTCAAATGGAAATTCTACAAAACAGTGCTTTCCTGCGCGGCTTGTGTCGCAATAGCTCCCCTGCAGATTTACAGTATGATAATTCCTCTGAACTCTTTCGTATATCAACATATGCCAAGTTCCCCACCACTGCGGCAGTGACAGAGAGGAGTCTTGCGCGAGCTGGGTTTTATTACACCGGAGTGGGCGATCGTGTCCAGTGTTTCCGCTGCAATATGACGGCCGACAACTGGCAGTCCGGCGACTGTCCTGCCGAGCGCCACAAACAGCTGTCTCCCAACTGTAGCTTCATCCAGAGTTTACCCGCCACCGCAAATCTCCTGTCGTCCTCTCACTCTGCCTTTTCCCCGCTTCGCAACGTAGCCATCCTACAGCTGTCCGCCCCTGCGACCACAGGAACGTCAACCACCACGGCATCCACTTCAGGCCAAACGGAGGAGCAGGTGGGTTACTTAAACATGGGATTCAGCAACCTGGCCCCCTCCAGTCCCATTTCCTCCCGTGGAGTGGAGGATATTTCTCACCAGCGACCGACGGCTTGTCACAATCCTGGTATGCGTCGGGAACAGGAACGCCTTGACACGTTTCAGAATTGGACTCTTGCTACAGTAACTCCAGCTGAGCTTGCCAAAGCTGGTTTCTACTACCTTGGCCAGGGCGACAGGGTGGCTTGCTTCAGTTGTGGCGGCCAGCTTAGCAACTGGGAACCGGGAGATAGGGCAGTATCAGAGCACCAGAGGCATTACCCCAACTGCCGCTTCGTTCGAGGCGACCGTGCAGATAATTTACCGTTATCTGGTGGCGGCCTTTCCAATGTATCCAACTCTGCAATGCAACAGTGTGAAGAAAGACTGCTCACGTTTGTCAACTGGCCCTCAAGAATACCTGTTCGACCAGACCAGTTGGCTAAAGCTGGTTTTTATTATGTTGGTAAGAGCCGCAGTAATATTATTCAAGTCGTTCAAGGTCTAATTTTAGTGTTTAGATGCTTGTGCTCACAATTATTTCCAAATCTGTTTGTTTCGGTAGGTCGTAATGATGACGTGAAGTGCTTTTGTTGTGATGGTGGACTCAGATGTTGGGAGTCTGGTGATGATCCATGGGTAGAACATGCCAAGTGGTTCCCAAGGTAAATAAAAGAGGCTTCTGGAGACATTTTCTGTCCCATGATGGTATTATGTGAATATTAATTATGCATTTATGTGCTTCTAGATGTGAATACCTGTTGCAAGAAAAGGGCCAAGAATTTGTTCATCAGATTCAAGCAAGATTTCCAAGACTATTTGAACAGGTATTTGAGAAATTCTGGTGTCATTTGTTCTTTAAACGATGTGATGCAAACTGATGGATGTCTTACCTAGTTCACATGTCTTGCAGCTTTTGACTAATGGAGACAGCAACTCAAGAGAATTTGTTGATCCACCTGGTAAGTTGTTTTCTAGTGATTTGGAGCTACATTTGATGCTCATTTCCATATAAATTACACTATCTTTTGGCTTTGTGTAGTTGTACACCTGGGTCCTGGAGAAGACCGTTCAGAAGATGCAGTGATGATGAACAATCCCGTGGTAAAGTCGGCTTTAGAGATGGGATTTGAGCGTGGCCTGGTGAAGCAAACAGTCCAGAGCAAAATTCTTGCAAGTGGAGAGAATTACAAAACCGTTCAAGAATTGGTGTCTGATTTACTAAGTGCAGAAGATGAGAAGAGAGAGGAGGAACGAGAGCTTCTTGCTGAGGAGATGGCATCAGGTATTTCTACAGAATAAGATTCTCACATTATTCAAGTGTTTGACTCAATTGAATCTAACTCTTATCGTGTTTATTTACAGATGGTTTTACTTTTCTTAAGAAACATCACGCTGCCTTGTCACAGCGTCTAAAAAGTGTGCAGAGCTTAATGGACCATCTTCTAGAGGAGAACGTTATCTCACAGAAAGAGTATGATACTATTCGTAACTGCACTTCAGTCAAGCAGCAGACTGGGCAGCTCATTGATTTAGTCCTGTCGAAAGGAAATGCAGCAGCAGAGGTTTTCCGCAACTGGATTAAGAAGAATGATGTGTACCTGCTGAGAGAACTGATGGGTATGTGATGTTTAAATCAGATATGAGAAAAAGTATCTGTGAATTTTCAGTGTTACATGTTGTTAGTCTGTGTCAGTGTGAAACTGTACGGCCAGTAGATAGGAACACTTTAATCACTTAAAAAAAAAAAAAAAGGTGATGCCTTTTATAAAGATCCTAAAATGAGCAGGGACAAATCCACAACAAACAATCACTACATAATATTGACAACCAATTTTTATTTTTTTGTTCTTACTGCAATTTCAGCCCAGACAAATGAAGCTGCATCACCGAGTCAAGATCTTTCAGGTATATTCAAACATAAGAAAAGGTTTTCTTTTGATTTTGCCCCTTTTTTATCACTAGCCATCACACTAAGGGAATCAGTTAGATCCCACTCTGAAACAGAGAGTTTGTCTAAAACGATTAACAGTGTCCATCATGTTCACAGACTTGCCTATGGAGGAACAGTTGAGAAGGCTTCAAGAAGAGCGCACATGCAAAGTTTGCATGGACAAGGAAGTCAACATTGTCTTCATACCCTGTGGTCACTTAGTGGTGTGCAAAGAGTGTGCGCCTTCTCTGCGCAAGTGCCCCATATGTAGAGGATTGGTTAAAGGCACTGTCCGTACTTTCCTATCATAAAATGAAGATATCCTACAAGTGACAACTGCATTTAGATTCACAAATTTTAGAGCAAATACATTTCTGAAATAATGAATAAAAACAATTAAACTAATGTGAACTAATGTGTGATATGATCTTTTTAATGTTTGACAGTTTGAATTTCAAGTTTTACACAAGTTTTTAATAGCATCTGTTGAATTTTATTTTAGATTAAAAATATTTACTGCATATATAAAAACATCAACACATTCAGTGTTTTAACAATTCATTAATGTAAAACATGATCACAATCATTAGTGTATTTGTAAACAGTAGATGACTTGTTTCATATGTCAAGGTCTTGAAGGTCACCCCAGCTTGGACCTACTTTGACTTTTACTCTAAGCTTTACATATAATTTTACAACACACTCCATTTCTCGCTTCACAATCTGGGCCACCTGTAAAAACAATACAATTTGACTTGTCACCATTGAACTTTATATTCCATGGTAAATGCAATATTTAGAAAGAATAGAGTGCAACAGTTGGGTTCTGGAAAAGGAAATAGATTTTTAACTATCACTTATAAACCGTTAAAGTCAGCCCTACTGTGAGCTACGAGTTTAATCAATGATATTTGCTTCTGTTAAAGCCGTCAGTCTGCATTATGTAAACTTATTTTAAAAATAATTGTTTAACAGCGGAATTTGCGGTGATAACCAACATTACTATGATGCTGTTTGGAAAATTCCACCAGAGAGTCGAAACAAGCAAAAGGTGGCAAAAGATCTATTTAGTTCCACCCATTCCCATAATTTGTCGGTCTCCCTACACTCAAAATACTTAAATATTTGAATATGCATATTTTGCAACAAAAAGATGGTTCCAAATCAAACTTTTTAATGTGATTCTCCTCATTGTTGGTTGACTTGGTTCATGGCTTAAAACTAGCTAAACAGCTAAACTGGCACTTATATCTGGGGAAGACAAGAGTAGTATTAGGTTTGGGAATAGCAGCATTCAATTGAGAAGGTTTAGTAAAGTTGGTAAAAAAAAATTCAGGTTTATTAGACTTTTTTAAAATCCCTATGAGAGAAATGAATGGAAAAAATACTTCCAGAACCAGTGCCGCTGAGAAAGTTGACAGGCACTAATGCACTCTAGTCTTCTTAATTACCTGAATGACATCTTCCTCTGCAACCTCATAGATGAGTTCATCATGTAGCTGAAGTATAAAATAGCCTCCTCGAGAGGGTCTGAACTGATTTCTGTGGCGACCACCTGAAAAAAGCATATTAAATTCACACCCCACATTAAAAAGAGAAAATGCTATAATATGAAGTGGGTCAAACCTGATCGAATTAGAGGGTGCCGATGTGATGAGGGCACTCCAGGAAACGCTGCTTCCAGTCGGCGCTGAATGTTGATGGTTGCTAATTTTACAATGTCAGCGGCAGAGCCCTGCACGGTTGTATTCACTGCCTGTCGCTCTGCCTAAAAAGAAGGATTGAAATTTAACTCTTATAACACACCAGATATATTCTAATGGAGTGCTCATGAAGACTTACGTGAGACTTTATGTACATATTTGAGTCCTTTATTCCAGGCAAGAAACGCTTCCTGCCGAGTGATGTCTTCACATAACCATTTTTCACACATTTCTGCACAGTTTCACGCAGAAAGTTCTGTATACCTTGAAAAAAATTAATTAAAAAAAGACGCTGTTATTATCATTACAGCCTATTTGTGACCAGACAACAATCATACTGTCATTTACCGGTGTATCTGGATTTAAATGTCTCAATGTAACAGGCAGCATCATTCTCCTCAATGCCCATTTGCTCTCCAAGTGACTTTGCTCCCATGCCATAGATTATTCCATAACAAATCTGTTGACAAAAATGTTACGATTGACAACCAATAAAACTTCAATTAGCAGTTGCAAGTGATACTATTAGTGACTACTCTATAGTCTTTTACATTAAAAATAGATACTTTTTGAAAGACTTAATGGTTTGGAACAGGGATGAGCAACTTTTGTCCTGCAGAATTTAGCTCCAACCCTGATACAGATACAGTGACCCTCCAGGACCGAAGTTGCCCATCCCTGGTCTACAATGTACGTACATGTAAATGGATGTAAAAGATTGAAATGTAGCAAACCTGTTTGGCCTGTTGCCTCATATTATCATCAACTGAAGCAGGCTCTACCATTTTCCACTCAGCTGCTATGCTTTTAAATACATCTGCACCACTGTTGAGCACATGGAGGAGCCGTCTGTCTTGGGACAGGTGAGCTAAGATCCGAAGCTCCAACTGTGAGTAGTCAGCAGCCAGAATCAGACCTCCTGAAGACATGTGTAAGATTAAAACAGAGGGAGTGTTAATGTGGCATAAATCATTTTACATAAACAAACAAATGTCCCATTAAATTATGCTCTCTTGACCCAGACCCCTCGACGATAAAGTTTCATACCCGAAAAAGGAACAAAAGCATGCCTCATGCTGACAGAAAATGGCATCCCTTTTTCTGGTGATTTGTCTGATACTTTTAAAAGGGGTGCCAATTGCTGGTTTATCTTTGATCGTTTACCCCTGAAATGAATAAATAAACATTTCATACAAATAAACATTTTAAATGTGTAATACTGGACATTTATGTATTTTGGTTATTTAGAATAAAAAAAACAGGGAAAATAAAAATCACTGCAACAATGTAAGACCGTACCACGTCTTGCTTGCACCATTATTCTGTGATGGTTGACTTTCTTCCACAAGTGTTGGCATCTGAATTTCAAAATCTTTTGGGACATTCTGAATGTTTGGTTCAGTGAAGCTCACGCGCCCTATGTGAGAAAAACATTAAAACACTGTCCTAAGAAGATGCGCACATAAAGTTCAAAGGTTATTTCTTGATGCTGTGGCACCTGTGGCAGTGTGTGACTGTGAGATTGAATGTATTCTGTCCATCTTCAGATGTGGGTGCCACTTCTTCTCTCTTTGCAAGGGGAAAACCACTTTAGTCAAAGCATTCGTGATCCTTCTCCACTCAAGAATAACACCTGGTAGCTGATGCAATGGCTTGAGCTTTTCTAAAACATCCTGATGAAAGAAGAAACGAGTGCATTTAGGAAGTGCATACATACCACAGATTTAAATGTTAGAAAAATCTAAGACTGTGGAACGTACCTTGGTTGTGCTGAACTGTTTAGAAAGTTTGATACGTGCTCCCGCTCTTCTAGTGTAGCCCAGTGTCTTCTTATTCTTTGGAGCATTTAAATCCCCGTTGGGAGGCAGCTTCAACTCAAGAAACAACACCTGTAACAGTTGGGATGGAGGATTATAGAGTTGTTTTTTTACACAGGATAATGAATTTCTATGTGGGTAAATGTATATGGCCATCATTAATTTAAACAGTGAGGAGGATAACAACCTCTGCAACATCCTCTGGACTGGTCAATGAGAAGCTATGTCCAGCTAGCTGATAGGCTTGGGATTCGAGAGCACTTAGCTTGGCTTGCATCACATGTTTCTGAGCCTCACATTCAGAAACACTAAACCCAATTCCATTCAGCTCCAACAATGCCAGGCAGTATTGGGTGGGCATCTCCACTTTCTTGAATACATCTAACAATGAAAAGTACAAGATATGAAATAATTAGCATCTATATAACCAAACTGGACCTGGGGTGTCCAAACCTGCTCCTGGAGAGCCACTATCCTGCAGAGTTTAGTTCCAATCATTATTAAACAAATCTGAACCAGCTAATCAAGGTTTTCAGGATTACTAAAACTTCCAGGGGCTAGTTGGAGCTAAACTCTGCAGGACACTGGCCCTACAGCAGCAGAATTGTACACCCCTGACACATACAATTCGAGTTGCTAAAATTATTTGTTACCCAAGAAACCATCCTTTTCAAGAAGACAGTTGAGTTGCGTCATGACCCTGAAGACCAAAACAGACTCAACAGCAGCTCTATAACGTCCCGGTTGACTGGCATCTCCATAGATCCCTAAACTCTGCACACCCTGACCGGGACTAATTCCCTCAAGCATCGGGAGATCCTCAGTAGTGAAGCTGGACACCATGTTGTGGAGGGTGCGTTCTTTGGAGCTTGAATCCAGAAGCCAACATGCAATCTATTGAAGGACAAATAACTGAATGTAGTTAGACATCCTACCCTATCAGATTCATCTGTGATTTCAAGAATTGAGAAGATGGAGGGCATAGACATTTCTCTATTCTGTCCAACCTTTGGGTCTTCAAATGTGCCATGCATTGCAAGCTCACACGCCAGGAGAAGTATCTTGTAAAGTTGAATGAAGTCATAAGTGACCATCACACTCGATTCTTTTTCCAAGCAGCACTGAATTTGCTTCAGTCGTTCCTCAACTGTAAGAGTCTCATCAAGAGGTGGTGGAGCTAAACTGGCACTTATATCTGTTTGAGGAAAGACAGGAGTAGTATTAGGTTTGGGAATAGCAGCATTCAATTGAGAAGGTTTGTTAAAGTTGGTCAATTTTTTCAGGTTTATTAGATTTAGTTCCGAGTCCACAAGTTTTCAATGACATGTTTCATACCCGTATCTGACAGCTCCTGCTGTAGAGATACAAAATAAGCATCTTTTGCGCCCCAGCATACAGACATGCCAATGACAACAAGATCCTCATATCCCTTCAGAAGGAAGCCATCTTTTCTTTTGTTCCTCATTGGGGTAGTAGCTTGAAACCAAAATGTATTACACAAGTTTATAAACTTATATGTACTGTATATTAGAATACTAAAACATATAGGAAACAAAAGTCATCTAAAAATGTAAATGTATCTAAATTGATCTTACGTTTTTTGAATTTTCCACCTATGACTGTCTCAGGTTGCATTGAACTGCTCTCTATCTTCTCACAGGCAACAGCAATAGAATATCTGTCCTTTGTTTTCCACTCCTTTACAAATGTTTGGAAAAGCCTTTTATCGCTTGCCACATCGATTATGGAAAATGATTCTGGACTGGAAGAGTTAGAAGCAGGAAATGATGGACACTGAGAAAGTCTTGCAAAGCCCTCATCAGCCAGAGATGTGTCTAACTCCGATGTTGAGTTTCTCCTCAAACAAGATTGATAATCTTTCTGGATACTGGATTTAGAATTTGGATGCAGTTCGGACTTGTTCTTGGTGACATTAAGAGGTGATTGTACAGCTGAGGTGGTCATTTTGACCCGTGGTGTTACTGGTTCAGAAACTGGTGTGGGAGGAACAAGGTCATTGGGAGTCACTGGTTTGGCCTGGACTACCTCAAAATCTTCAGTACTTACGCTTCTTAGATCTTCCTGCTCAATTACATGGTTTGTTATTAGAGAAACAGCTTCTTCTACAAGAACAGCAGCTGCATTCGGTTCCACCACAGTTGAATTTGTCTGCCCTGGAGGCTCAGATAAGGCTGAAAACTGATCAGACCATTTATCAAAAATGTCTTGCATTCCTGGGCTGATGTGAAATGATGAACTGTTTAATTGTCGTCTTTCAGATGAAACTTTTGGATGAGTCTCATTGTTTTGTGATACATGTAGTTCAGACACAATGTCATCTGTATAGGTGGGCTTCTCTGCACACAATCTTGAACCATCACAAGCCTTGACAACATTGTTCATTTTATCAAGATACTGCTCTCCAATAAGTAGTGAATCTCCCCATTCTGAAAGGTTGAAAGATGATTCGCCCCATTGGATGGCTTCCTGATCCTCTGTTGACACAACATCTCTCCTCTCTGGAATGAGTTCTGGAGAAGAGCCTTTTGAATTAGCATGTGTTTCAATCACCTGCTCTTCGTTGTTCTCTCGATCCGTTGCTGCTTCCTCCATGGCATCCAAGATGGAGTTGTCATAGAGACTGTCAAACAGAAAGCTGCTGCTCCGGTTGAAGCTATTGTCAGTAATATGATCAGAGGACTCATGATTTTCCCTTTGCTCAGCAGGTTTATTTACATACGATTCTTTTTCAGCAACTTGGTTACTGTAATTTAAAATATTTTCCAACTGGCTGTCAGTAAGTGAGATGTTATATTTAGGTTTGCCTTCAGTGGATGATCCCTTCTCAATAGGTGATAAACCTTTGACTGGGTTTTGGTTTTTAGACACATGATACTCATTTTCCAGGAAAGATGACTGGTTGACAACTTTCATGTTACTTGCTGAATCAACATGACTGTCCTGTTTATTTTCTTTGAGAATGTTTACATTACAATTGCCATGTGAAAAATCATCCCCTTGAAGCATTTTCTCAGTCTGTGTATCGAGTTGAAAACTATCACCAAACTCTTCCAATCCATTTGTGTACAAGTCAGGGGAGCTAAGCTTTTCAGAATGACACACTAAATCATTTTTAACTCGGGTGTTAACATGTAAGCCACCTTCATTCTCATTTCTCCTGCTGAATTCCCTGAAACTGTTAGTAACCGTTTCTCGCTTTTCATTTTGAGTTTCATTTGCGCTCTGATTTAAATGTTTTGTTTTAGATATGCACTTTCTTCCTTTATCTGAAGGGCATTTGGTGACATTTGGTGCTTCCCCTTCCTGTTGTGGAGCACATGAGTGAGAAAATGTTTTTGACTCAGTGTCTTGGTTCAGTTCATCAGTAGAAGATTGGAGTTTCATCTTGTCTTTATCTATTCTACAGTCAGTTTCAGGTTTATTAGAGCAAAGCTCTTCAGCTTTTGACATTAGTTTAGGGTCTTTTGCGATCGAAGTTGCTGGTTTTGCTCCAAAGACTGTGGGTCCTGCTTCAGCATCTGTAACATTCATCCTTCTGCGTTTCGAAACTGGACTTACACAATGTTGATAACTGCTGGAGATGCAGGTACTTTTTAGACAGGAATTATGTCTGGAGCCCCTTTGAAGTGATTCTGAAGAGCATTCCGATGACTCAGCTGTCTGGTTATTGTGACAGCCCTTATCTTTGGCGTTTATTGATTTAAGAACTTTATCCAGTACACTAGATTGCTGTTCACAATTCTTAGCAGGCTGACACTTGGCAGATGACACACCTGAGTCAATATCCATTGTTTTTTCTGAACTGGTAGTGAACTCTAATGGCCTTAAAGGAGGATGGGAACTAATGTCACTTTTATCCACCGACTTCTGTTCGGCCACATTCGCGTTTACATTTTCACCCTCTTCATGTTCTGGGACCCTTGACGTGGACTGTAGAGGTTTTGTGTTGGATGATTCCTCAGGTGAACGGGAATCTGGCTGGATATTTGTTGAGAGGGTAGCTGGGTTCCATTCCACCCCAAGAAGAGCCAAATCTTGCTGGAGGAGCAGACGGGCCTCAGCCACGATCTGCAGAGCAGCCTCCCTTTCAGTCAAGGCCTTTTTTCCACTGACCCAGATGCAGCGCATGTTCTTGCGTTCTTGAGCCTCCATCTCGCTCTCATCCACCGCCTGCCTGGAGCTGTGGAGATTCAAATTATCACTGTATGACTTTAAATAATCTAGGAATAAACCAGTATTTACATTCTGGCAATACGATAAACTGATCATTATTTTTATTAAATTATTGGTGTGTTTTTTTTTAAGATTAACTTAAAGTGATTGTTCGATGATGGCAAAGTTTCATTACCTTTTGAAAGGGATAGCTTTCCTAAGGGCCTTTTCCACCTCTGTAACATCAGCTCTGGCTAACTCTGCCACAGTGACAAACCCAGAGCTGTAGAGTGTACGTGCTCTCTGGGCATTTAGCAAAGAAATACGAACCAGATCACACAACTCCCTCTGGACTCCAAAACTCAGACGACTCTGGAACTGGGACAGAAGCAGCTCTAAGTTGTGCCATCCAAGACGATTACAGAATACCGAAACCATACCTGGAAAAAATGGCCAAATTGTAACTTTGCTATTTATCTCATATTGATAAGTATGGAAGCCTGTTTCCACCTCAGTGTAAAAAAGTAACTGCAACTTTATTTTTCACTTACTATAATTAATTATATTCTATAATGATACATAAATATGTAAAAAAAAAAATTTAAACTTCATCTCACATCTCAATTACTTTTTGTTTACTCTGAGGCAGAAACAAGCTTCCATAGATATGCCTGCAGCATGAAGAGATGTCAATGTACCTGCATATGTTGAGGCAGACTGCTGAAGTGACTGAAGCTGTCCTCGGCTACAGCCATACTTCTTTGCAACAGCTCCAAGTGGTTCTTCGCTTACCAGGTCAAGGAGAACTAATGTTGTGAAAAAACTGCATGACAAAAAAAATTACACATCAACATATTTCTAATTTAACTGTAAACTGTAATAAGATGCTCTAAATTAAAAAAATACAACACACCGTTTGTGAATGGCCATCTGTCTGCGTTGCTTCTCTGTTTTAGCAATTAATTTGCCACTAACAGAACGGGCCAGGAAACCTTCTTGAATGCCCACCATCTCAGCCACTCGCTTCATTGCAGACGGCAGTTGCTCCCACAAACAGAAGAACTGGTACCAGTCTATTGTCGTCCAGTCCACATACACAGGTGTTATCTTAAAAATGCATGGTATGATTTTGTTAATAACCCATATTTTTATATTAAAAACCAATCCGTTCTTTATCTATGATAAACTGAACTGTTTTGTCTACCTGGTAGAGGATATGGAGATCATTTTCCAACACAAATCCTTTCATTGCTCTCTGAAGATCTGCAAAAATCCCCAGGGCTTCTGGGGGCGATAAAGATGAGGACAGAGTCGCAGATCCCAGATGCGTGGGGCAGTACCTCTCCACTGCGGACAATTATCAAATTATCAAAATGTCAACATACATCACACACCACACAAATTTTTTTTTTCATATCCTTAGTTTTGTTACCATCTCCCTCCCTCTGTATATGTATGAACTCATTGTCCATCAGCCACTCTATGCAGGCCTCAATAGCCCCTTTGCTTCGAGCTTCTGATTCAGCTCCTTCCTGATGTAGTTGTTCGGTTGCCGTACTGGCTGCCAGCAGGGTGCAGGAAGCATACATCCGCACATCCTCTGGTGAGCTGGCAACTCCTCCAACGATGATCTTTAATCAAAGTAATGAAATAAATCCTGTACATAGTCACCCAAGATAGTATCATACAACAGACTATGAGGAACATTTATACCTCCAGGATGGCCCTGAGCATGCTGGTAGTGACGCCCTCTCCCTCCCGCTTCACCAGACAGCTGCTGATAGGCTTGAGCGAGCCCTGGATGAGACTCGTCCCCTTTGCACGTTCAGCCTCTTTACAGACCAACACACTCTCACCTGACAGACACACATAGATCATTACATCTCACTTATTTTCTGTCTTCTCTCCCTCTCTCTCTCTCTCTCTCTATATATATATATATATATATATATATATATCTATATCTATCTATCTATCTATCTATATATACACTACAGTTCAAAAGTTTGAGGTCACTAATATTAAAAAAAAAAAATTATTCAGCAAGGAAGCATTAAATTGATCAATATTGACAGTAAAGACATTTATGTTACAGAAGATTTATTTAATATAGATGCTGTTCTTTCTGTTAACTTAGTATTCATTAAAAGGATCCTGAAAAAAACATTATCACGGTTTTCACAAAAATATTAAGCAGGACAACTATTTTCAGCATTGATATTAATACAAATTATTTATTGAGGAGCAAATCAGCATATTAGAATGATTTCTGAAGAATCATGTGACACTGAAGACTGAAGTAACAGATACTGAATGGAAATTCAGCTTTGCCATCACAGGAATAAATTACATTTTAAAATAGAAAAGTTATTTCAATTTGTAATAATATTTCACAATATTATTGTTTTTGCTGTATTAGTAATAAAATAATTGCAGCTTTGGTAAGCATAAGAGACTTTCTAAAACATTAAAAAAAACTTACCACACCAAACATTTCATGTGTCATAAATACTACCGTTCAAAAGTTTTTAAAAATGCAGACTGTGCTTCTTTATATTTTTCTGTGATACATTTTTTTCAGGACTCTTTGATAGAAAGTCCAAAAGAACAGGATTTATTTGAAATAGAAAGTCTTTAATGTTACTTTTTATCAATTTAATGCATCCTTGAACTGTATGTTGGGTGCAGTGTTGGGTAAGTTAACTACTATTTTTTATATATAATTCTTCTATAGTCTATACAGTATTTAATGCAATTATATCAGAAGTAACAGTAATTAAATTACATTTTTTTTACATTTCAAGGGGAAAAGTAATTAATTTACAGTAAAGAATTACACCCAACACTGGCTGAGCATATAGATTATAATGTTATACAAAAATAAAATATAAAATAATAGGCTATAATAAATCTGTAGGACTCACCTAAGGTGTCCACTCCTTTACGGCCTGCCCGTCCCACCATCTGCTTATAGGTCAGGATGTCCAGCAAATGACCATTGAAAACAGGGGTTCTGATAATCACACGTCGAGCAGGCAGATTTACACCAGATGACAATGTGGAGGTGGCAGCTAACACCCTAATGTAGCCTTGACGAAAAGCTCCTTCTAGAATATCCCGCTCATCGAACGTCAAACCTGAAACAAGGGTTTCAAAGGTTTTTACACAGTGGATTCAGAATGTCCTTATCTTTTTAAAATGACAAAAAACAAAACAAAAAAACTTTTATTTTTATTTTTATTATCATTTAAATATTTTATTTTATAATGTTTAATTTAATTCTTATTATTATTCAAGTCTAACATTAAAGCACATGTACCTGCATGGTGGAAGGCCACCCCCCAGGGAACAGTCCGCTGAAGGACCTGGTCTAAGCCTGCAGGAGTGCGCTTGAGCTGCGCTACTACATCCTGGAGACCTTCCTGCTTCAAACATATACTTTGCACTCCAGAGTCTGACTGCATTTCTGTAAAAGCAAACATTGTTAAAGCATAATACACTATACCTTGACAGTAAAATATCTACAAATTCACATTTCTGTATTTGTAAACCTTTGTGATGAAGATTGTAAAACTCTCTTCCAATGCTATCTGCTAGCTTCTCACACCAGTTCTTTGAAGGGCAGAACAGCAGTGCAGAGTGTCCGTCCCGCACTGTCTCAAAGCAGAGGCTAACAATGTGGTCATCATCTCCCTATGGATAGAATAACATCTTATATATTAGAGAATTTTATAGGTAAACATTAGCTGGTAGAGTTTAGAGATTTGGGTTTCAGTGGCCAACAAATATGTCAAACTCAGACCTTAACTGGAAGAGCTGGGGTGAACTGTCTGACCAGGTTCAGAGATCCATCATAGACGTTTGTGCCAATCTTGACCCACTCCATCAATGGCACAGGACGATAGTTAGTTCTATACAGCTCAGCATTCAACCAGTGGGCAAGAAGGTCCAAGTTGGGCAGCGTGGCACTCATACCAACAATTTGCACGCCAGGAGAGGTACTTTGACCAGATTCCCTTAAAATAGAGAAGATGTTAACCATAGATACTGATTATCAAAACCATTGCTGGAGTTTTTTTATTTAAACATTACATTATTACATACCTTGCTGACTTTTTTTGGGCAATGTATTGAATTTTAGTCAGCAAAAGTTCTAACAGATATCCACGACCAGAGTCCCCAAGCATGTGCAGCTCATCAACCACAACAATTCCTGCAATTTAAGAGAATGTTTACTTTTATAAGAGCACATGACAGAAAATTAAGTAGTAAGGAAATGTCATTGTTTTACCAAGTAGATCCAATCTGTCTTCTTCAATGAGCCTGTTGATGAGTCCATTAGCTTTCTCTATTGTGCAAACAGCAACATCCAGAGCTGAAAACCCACCAGCTGCTGAAGTGTTACCCATATACCCCTCCACTCTGACCCCTGCCTCCTGAAATACATTCTGGGTGAAAATGACAAGTATAATGTTAGCAAATCTCTTTAACAAAATTTCAAGATGTAGACTGTCGGATGTTTTCATTTCAAACACATATCTACATACTGTATACAGTACTGCAGTCATAGTTGAAGAAGAAAAATACAATAAATGATGAGTGGGCCAACTGACATAGTTGACAATTATATATGCACTCAAGAAATGGAAACCAACCTGTAGATAAAACATCTTCTCTCGTGCCACAGACACGAAAGGAAGAATGAACATGGCCTTCTGTCTTGTTTCCAAAACCCTTTTCAAGATTAACAACTCAGAAACCAAAGTTTTACCTGCACTGGTTGGAGCTAAAAAAAAAAGAATCACATAATTATAGATAATCTAGAAAAGTAGCATATAACTACAAGTTTATATTTTGTATTTCATGCAGGTCCTGTTTCCCCAGGAAAACAGGATTAAGGACAAATAAAGTATTTGTGATAAGAAGAAAAAACATCTATTTACCAGAATACACCAGGTTCTGGCCCTCCAACACTTTGCCCAAGGTCAGACACTCAGCCTGCCACTCAAACATCCTCTGAACACCGAGACTCTGATACTTCTCCAGAACAGGCTTAGGGAGACCCCAACTGGAGAGCATAAGCTTGTCTGACTGATTGGCAGGACGTCCCAGATGGATGCTTTGTGCTGTTTGGGATAATTATTAATATTAAATATTATTATTATGCAATTATTATTGTTTTGAATAGTAAAATTCCACCCAAACGTATACTGTTCTAAAATATGGGGTCAGTAAATTTCTTTTTAAAAAAGAAATTAATACTTTTATTCAGCAAGGACACATTAAATTGATCAAAAATGACTGCAAAGACATTTATAATAGTACAAAATATGCATATTTCAAATAAATCATGTTCTTTTGAACTTTCTATTCATCAAAGAATCCTGAATAAACATAGTATGGGTTCAACAAAACAATTAAGCAGCACAATGTTGATCATTTCGTTGATAGTTTCTTAAGCTCCGAATCAGCATATTAGAATGATTTGTGAAGGATCATGTGACACTGAAGATATAATAAACAATATTTTAAATATATTACAATATATTTTGAATTGTAACAATATTTCACAATATTACATTGATTTGCATAAGTGACTTCTTTAAAAACATTTTTTTTTTAAATCTTAGCCTTAATATATACATGAATGATGAAATTAAACAAAACTTCCCATTAGTAAAAATCTGAATATTTAAATCACTTTATCAAATGGTGATCGAATAGTGACATCTGCCATGTTAAAATGGAAAATTCTATCTACCTGCATCTGGAAGTGTAGCATCACCGAGGACACTAAGATCCAGTCCTGGAGGAGGGGTCAGCACAGAGACCGAGAGGTTTTTCATTGATCTCTTCTGCTGCTGCAACACGGATCGCTCTTTAGCAGCAGCCATATGTGTCGGACTGAACAAAATGTAACCCTTGGAGTTACTGAGAGAGTCATTTGGGCTGGTATCTCTTCTGAACTTTAACTTTTGCTTGTCATTTGCTACTTTAGATGTTTTTTTCATGGCGTTCAGGATCTTTTGAGGTGAAGAATATTCCCTGTCACGTTTCAACTCACGGCCACGGGCTTCAGTCTTTTTGGTTTCACTGAACAAAAGCTTTTGAGCCAAATCCCTCCAGTCATTCTCTTTTTTGGCATGTGTTCTGGTTCTTTTGCGCTCTGATGGTGACCACACTGACCCTGGACTTGAAGGGCCGATATTTTCTGCATTTTGTACTTGTTGCTCACATATATTTTGTGGCAAGACAACATTTTTCTTAAGTGATGCCGATTCAGTTTGCTGAATGTTTTCATCTTTCTTGAATTTCAAGACTTCCGGACCCAATTCATCAATGGCTTGTAAAATGTCCTCATCCATAGCCAGAGTGGAGTCTCCTGGCATCCATTGCTTATTCTGCATTTGCTTTAAAAAGATAATGTTAATTTTTACACTTAGTGTAACAAAGCTTAGCAGTGGCATAATATTATATAAAGTAATTAAAAACATACTGTTGGCTCATTACATCTTCTCTTCTCAGATATATCTGTCGCAGAGGAACACGCCTGCAGGCGACTTGATTGTCTGTGTGATGGTTTCTCATCTGCAAGAACTAAGCTACATGAAAAACTACAAGTTAGGGACAACAGTATTTATTTACATTTCACATCTGACATAAAACAACTTACAAACAAGCTATTGTTTCTCACCATGGGGAAATATATTAATCTAGAGCCTCAATAATAAGCAGTTCTGTTATTTAAACATCAATGTTTTCAATGGGTACTCAATGTCTCGCTTATTTATTTGTGCACATTAAACAAAGTTCTTCTAAGGGTTAAGAACAGCGACCCATTCAAAGCTCCATGTTAACCAAGTTTGTAAACACAACCATAGAAACGTACACCATCAATAGAAGCACAACACAGTTTCAGTTGACATATCTTACCCCTTTGTCTTTACAATCCGATGCTGTCCCAAATAAATCTTTCTTGTCGTTGAAGTAGTCATCGCATTAAAAAATAAATGACTGTAAACTAATGCCTTCACATACAATGAGTAAAAATAAAAATAAAAAGTCAAATTAAATATTTAAGGTAGCTGTTGTGTTGCTACCTCTCGTCGCTCCACATAAACAAACTCATGTTATTGAATTAAAAGTAGTTACTGGCATTTCTCTCGTTATTCCAGCCAGTTGAGCTGACATGTTTCTGAATCAAGTTATTTAACGTTACTTAACACCATCGCAAACTATTTGAACGAGTAATATTTCATTTGTCCTGTCGGCTATTTAAAAAAGTTTGCGTAAATGCATATTTGATGACAGTTCTAAGAAATCAAAACAAGGTTAAAGGAAAACAAAAACAACCAAATCAAACAGCCCGCGGTGTTTGCACACAGTTGTCCGGGGGAAACGCGTCTACAGTGTTGTTGATTCTGAATGTTCCTCCCGTGACTGTATAAATATTATATCGTTTTAGCTTTAACAAATCTTTCAAAATCATACAAAGAAGAATCAATTTTCATACCGTTTTACTTAAAAAGCGAGGATGTAATTTTTACATTACATTCTTGTTTAGTGGAGTTTACTTCGTGAATGAATCATTCTTTGAATGAATCTTTTAAATGAACGATCCGTTCTCGTCACTTTCATAACTTTCATGATTTAAAAACAAACAAAGTGATACAATTCTACTCCATTCAAATACTCTGAATATCAATAGCAAACAAAAGCATCCCAGGTATAGATATTTCTAGTAATTCAAAAGAATCGACTCATTTGTATGAATCAAATTCGTGCCATCACGCGCTCAGCCATCTCGCTAGCAACACTGACACCTGCAGTATGAATGGTATGAACAAAGCGCAGGAATATATGTCGCATTAACGTGGTCACAAGGTTTCATTATTTAAAACTAAAATATAATACTATTAAAACGTTTAAAATATATATATTTGCTTTAAAACTACACAGATCGCCACATATCATTCAGAATATTGTACGGGAGATGGCGCTGTGCTTCCTGAGGAATGAGAGAGAAAACAAACGAAGAAGAAACTCATCATTCTTGTTTTGAAATGCGAAGTTTGTTTGTAGCTGAGTTTTTGTTTCGATCCTTTACGTTTAAATTATATGCTTTATTATTTTATCTCTTTAATATTACAGACCTAAATGTAAGAATATACGTTATATGTAATGAGTCCTTTGTAATCTGAGTCCTTCTTGTAGAGAATAATGGTGTCATGGTCAATGTTTGTAAACCTTGTCAGTAGCTTTAAGCACTCATGAGCAACACACGGGCTCTCGTGAGCTGCACAATACTTTCTCTGCAAGACTCTTGTTTTATATATCCATGCTGCAAAGGCTGTCTGTCCAGAGTAATTCAGGAAAGCAAAAGGTACGTGGTTTTCAGGTAACCATCTTTTTTTCTGAGCTGTTTCGAATTATTTTGTTGAAATATATTTGGTGAAAGTGTCATGTTGTGTAATTACTGTTGCTATAACATAATTACTACTGTCTGAGTGAGTGTGTGTTAAATTAAAAACTATCTGAACATTATGAATGAATGTTTAACTTCTGAATCAATATCTTTAGGGCTACATGTGGAAGGTGTGGATTCACATGTGACTTACAGAACGTGGACTACAGATACAGACTGTCATTTAAAGTGTCCAGAAACCAAGATATATTTGGTGTGACAGTATTCGGTGGCTGTTTAAATCCCTACTTTGGCATTACAGCTGGTGGCCTTCAACGGTATGTTTTAAAGCATTCACAAATTTTAAGCATTTCTTTTGATTCATTGCTGATGTAAAATGTGTTGTTCCCAGATTTGTTGATTTGGAGAAAACTGATGGCACACATACTGTTCAACAACTGCTTGTCAAAGCTGTGGAAGACTGCTTTATAGGAAGATGTGTCATTTTTGGATTAAAGGTATGAAGAATTTCTTCATTTAATTTGGGGCAGGGCTTCTAGATTTTCCTCTTTTTTTATTTACTTTGTTTATTTCTTGTTCCTTCTTAACAGGTTCCTCATAATAATGCCAAAACGCTGTCTGGACAGTTAGTGGCCTGCCAAATAATTTCTCCATGCGAGTCTTTGATGGGATGTACTGTAATCGCTTATTTTAAAAACCTCTTGCAAGCAAATTCACATTTGTGCTCTTCTGAATCTGCAAACGATATCTGTCCATCACAACAGAAAGACTCACAAAGTTCACAAAGAGATGAACTCAACAGATTTGATTATACTCCTCCATCTTGTGCAAGGTTGGATTCTCAACCCAGCAGTGAAGGATTCACACTCTCAAGGGCATGGCAGTCACCCGGCTTATGCTTCCCTCCGGAAGCAATAATTAATCAGCTGTCCATTTTTTCACCAAATAAAGAAGAGACAAGAACATGTAAATGCACATGTCAAAGCAACACCAGTCAGTTGAAGCATGATAATTGTAGACAGGATGAACTAAAGAATGAAACACAAAACACTCACAGAAAATCTTTTTCCTCAAGCTGTGACATGTTTGAATCATCAGCACATTTCAACAGTTCTACTGCATGTGACACTATCAATCCATTGAGCACCTTTTCTTGTGAAAATAATTCTGAAAGAACTACATCCGGACACTGCCTTGTAAGAGCTAAATCCACGGACGATTGTGATTCACCTTTTCATGAGAAGTCACTTTACAGTCATTCTGGTCAAAATATATGTATTGATTTAGAAGATGCACCTTTATCAGAAAGCTTAGAAGATTTTGTCAAGGTTGAGCCTCAGATATCAGAGGTAAATGACACAGAGGAGCGTGGTTCATGTAAAAGAGATCAAATGATTCAAGAGCATTCTCTGAAGAAACATTTAGTGGTCACAAGCTGTATCTCAAACACTACACAAATACCTCTTTGTGGTGATAAATTGTCCTCACCAATGCGCAATGTGAACATAAGCTGGAAAGAGAACGATGAAAATGACTGCCGAGAAAATCTTGAAATTAAGATGAACAATGCTGAGACTCCCACTGTTCTGTGCACAACCAATTCTTCAGGGCTAAAAAAGATGCCTTTTAGTCCATGTAATCGCTCTACAAACAACAGGTTGTCTTTTTCTAGCAAAAAACGCACTTTAAAAAGAAAAAAATTAACCAAAAGCAGACCATCTGTGACTTTTTGTTCAGTTAACCATGAAAAGAGCAAATATTTCGGGCACTGTGCACAAAGTGAGGTCCATTCTGTAAACTGCAAAGTCAAGCAGGAACTGATTGTGTTTGATGACCATGGAGAGAAGTACAATTGCTCTGTAGACTTGTTTGCTTCTGGTCAAAGCAGTATGGACATGAACCTTTCGGATGTGACAGAGATTTCTAAAGTAAATGAACCAGGGAATGTCAACACATCAGAGCCTGGACTTTCAGGCTCCCTGCTTTTTTCACCATGTTTGCAATCCACCCCAGTTTCGAATTATCAACACTCGTGTGGACAGAAGACAGGGCGAACCCGAAGACGTGTAAGCTCACAGTGCTCCAGAGCAATTAAATGTGCGTTTAAAAGTAAGACCACAGATCTGGGTTTAAGTGATAAAAGACTAAAATTGGATCAGTTGCCGACTGTTGGGTCTGAGAGTTTCTCAGGCGAGACAGACAAGCAGGATGCAAGTTGTAATTTATCTGTAAACGTAAATGAGTGGTCCAGAGATCTTTTCGAAAGTTCATTTTGAATTACAATATTCTGTTTTGTAAATGTTTTTGTAAATATGAAATGTAGTTGTAAATAACTGTTTAAATAATTTATAAATGTAAAAATTACACCAATTGTTTTTTTTTACTGAATATTAACCTTTTTTATCCAGAACAAAACTGTTTTACCAAAAACTAATTTCAGAACAAAACAATGTTGTTGTTGTTTTACAATATATACATACCCAGAATAATTTATTCTTATGACCAG
This sequence comes from Anabarilius grahami, assembly GCA_003731715.1. Lineage (NCBI taxonomy): Eukaryota > Metazoa > Chordata > Actinopteri > Cypriniformes > Xenocyprididae > Anabarilius > Anabarilius grahami. The sequence continues at coordinate 8,870,577 of RJVU01035392.1, forward strand.
GCCCAGTTCTAGGATTGCGTGACTGGGGGGCATTTCGAAAACTTGGTGGGGCAGCATAATATGATTTATGATTCATAGGTATATGATCTCCCCACCCCCTTTTAACTACTAAACAGTTTCCTCCATTTTTCAGATTTTTTTCTGATTAATAACAGCTTCAGATTTAATATTAATCACAAAAGTACTTTCTGTGATTCTGAAATTGAAACAACAGTACATTTGTTTTTTGACTGTTTAGTTAGTACAACTGTTTAATTAGACTGTTTAGAGACTTTTGGTCTAACATACAAATGGCTTAAAATTACAATTAATTTGATTTCTTCATTTTCTAAAAATGACATAACTTTTGGTATAATAATGGAAGATGTACACATTCAATTTCTACTGAACAATATTTTCATTTGAGAAAATGTTCATGTTGTATTCATTTACTACAAGTTCCTTAAAACAAAGCTATTGTTTTCTGTTTTTCAGAAAGAATTTTGGATTTACTCTAAATCTTTAAGAATGGTAAAATTTAAAAGTGGAAGAAGACAACTTGGTTCATTGAAGAAATTTAAACCATTAGAAGACCTGATTCTTTCCTTTTTCATGTCTCCCAACCCACTTTTATTTAAAAGTGGACTAATCCTTTAAGTGTATTTAAACTTTTGAACTGCTTAATTTGTGTAAAGGCAGATATTATATATTGTGGACTACATGTAAACATCTCATAATAATACATTTTTGTTGCAGAGCTAAATATAAAAAAAAATTTTGATCTCACTTATTTATTTATTTTTTAAATTATTGATATTTTGCAGATTCTAAAAGGTGCTATCACATCAAATAATAGGCTACTATTCAACAAATAGCGCAATATGCTGATAGAATATTTTAGAGCTGAACATAACTGAGCAAAACAATTTTATATTTTACTAGAATAGTTACATCTATTTTTATTTTATTTTTTTTATAAATTCATTTTCAAGATTTTTCATGACTTGGAAAACACATATTTAAAATTCCAAGCTAAATTTCCAAGTGTCCCATGAAATCTTTTAATTATGGCAATTCTAGCATGGTGTGAGCACCTGAAGTGCTGAGCGTGTCTGTGAGGGAGAACTGTGAAAAATACAACCGCACAATGTTTCTAGTAATTTGCGTATGCAACTAATTTAGTGTTGATATATTTTTTACATTTTGTGTGCTATCACAAAAAAGCAAGTATCCTGGGGATGTTGGAGGGGCACAAGAGAAATCTGGGGAGGCATTGCCCCTTCTAGCCCCCCCCAGACCCGGCCCTGCTTATGACATTATAATAAAGGATTAGTTCACTTTCAAATGAAGATTTCCTGATAATTTACTCACCCCCATGTCATCCAAGATGTTCATGTCTTTCTTTCTTCAGTCGAAAAGAAATTAAGGTTTTTGATGAAAACATTCCAGGATTTTTCTCCTTATAGTGGACTTCAATGGCCTCCAGATGGTTGAAGGTCAAAATTACAGTTTCATTGCAGAGAAATACTCTGCTAAGTGTATTACTGCCCTCCTCAGGTCAAAGTTTGAACTAAATTGTCATATACAATATGCTAGTGCAAGTATATAACAATTAGTTCTAACTTTGACCTGAGGAGGGCAGTAATACACTTAGCAGTGTCTACACTGTCAGAATTCAAATAGAGAAGAAGAAGAAGAAGAGAGATAGTTCAAGATGAGCATTTTTTCTTTTTTTTTAAATGAGCGATGGTTTCGCTAGATAAGACCCTTATTTCTCGTCTGGTATCGTTTAAAGCTCTTTGAAGCTGCACTGAAACTGTAATTTTGACCTTCAACCGTTTGGAGGCGTCCACTATAAGGAGAATAATCCTGGAATGTTTTCATCAAAAACTTTAATTTCTTTTCGACTGAAGAAAGAAAGACATGAACATCTTGGATGACATGGCGGTGAGTAAATTATCAGGAAATTTTCATTGGAAAGTGAACTAATCCTTTAAGTATTCATAATTGAACTGACATGTGTTTAATAGTCAGTTCTGACTTAAAATGTATACGTTAATAAAATGATGGCCGTTAATATTGTGTCCATGTTGTTCCGCGTCACGTCCGTCAATACTTCAGCAACGCTGGTGTATTCAAAATAGACAATTAATATCCAGAGATAGATAGGTAAACAATTAAGGTAAAATAAGGTAAAATAATTCTCAATATTGTTTTGAACCCGTTGAACTTCTCTTCTATGCAAATTACTCTACAGTGTGTATTGTCAAGGTGATGACGACATTTTGTACTCTCTGTTGTGATTTTATTGATTTATGTAATTATCTAATTCTGATAGGCTCTTCTTGAATGCAATAGCTCTGTTTCGACCAAAGGCATTGAGCGAAAAGTGTTCATAACCCAATCGAACTCGAGCGTTTCAGCGCAGCCAATCGGGAAGCAGTGACGCGCGTTCAACTATAAAATGTTTCAGATGACGCGTAACCTCCGCTGAAGTACGGACATTTTGCAACGCTCAACAGAAACAAGAAATATCGTTACAAAAAAGCAAGACGTGAGGAGTCACAGGACGACATTCGACGTACAGAGGAAACCAAGAGGAAATACAGATGTTTAAGAGGACTGTGTTGCAACTAATGTTTGTATAATAGTTTAAATTGTGTGGCGACAGCCTTCGACTCGACGGCTCAAAGATGTCGGACGAAGGCGCGAGGGAGGACGCCTGCCGCGAGTATCAGTCCTCGCTGGAAGATCTGACTTTCAACAGTAAACCGCACATCAACATGCTCACCATTCTAGCCGAAGAAAACATCCAGTTCACCAAGGATATCGTCGCAATAATTGAAGCACAAATTGCCAAGGTTTTTATGAAAATAGATTTATTTTTGTTTTGTTTCAGTCAACGTCTTGTAGCGCGATTGTGGCCAGTTAACGTTAGTTTAATGACGACATGACATGAGGCCAGTAACATGGCGGCGGCACAGCTAGTTCGCTAACTTCATTGTTTAAATCGACGGAAAAACATTTTGACGCTATATTACTATTATAACTAGTATTACATTTCTCGTTATATACATAATTTTATTTATTAGTAGTTAGAATGTCCTGTTTTCTGGCTTAGAAAAGACGTACTGTTCCCAAATTAGGCCAGTTGAAACGGCATGTTTATCTGCTTATTAGGTTCCAGCTGCTCATAAAGTCGGACTTACTGTTGACGCACATTTGGCTTGAAGTTAATAATCCACGTTTTCCCTTCGCAATAAGATTATAGGATAATGATAGCGCTTCTATGTTAGTAACGTACGAATTACAGATATTGACTTAAAGTAGGTTACACGTTACTTTGTTCTATGTCCATATATAATTATCTGGTGAAATGTAAATAACGATATGGGTATATGAATCATAATTTGTCCGTAAGAACCCTAGGTGGGAAAATACGACATTTCCGTATTATGTAATCATCCCAGCGATTTGAGTCATCGTCGTTTTGTAGTTTGTACTTTGCACACATAGCCATATTGTAACGTTTTATTGATTGCTGGTGTTAATACGCTCTGTCCTTTCACTTAACAATTAATCAAGTATAAGCATTTGCATACCCATGGTTGTAGTCATGTCTTCTCATCAGCCTGTACACGTGGTTTGCCGCCCATATACTTAGATGGCTGGATATTATTTGGAAAATTCGTGGAAATTTTTCATATTCTTGTTTTTGTTTGCAGTCTTTTTTTGAAATCTTGCACTAGTTCAAACAGTCGTGTTGGGCTGCTCCGTGAAAATGAGCACGCCTGGATTTAAAGTCTTTAATACAAATGTGCGCCATTCAAATTGCTATGTACTTGAACCAATAAAGGGTTTGGGGTGTTAGATTGCTGAGTAAATTTCCATTCTTTACTGCATTGTTAATAAATGGTATAAAACTGTGACAATAAACTATGTGAAATGTCCTTTTGTCTTTATTTCCCAGTGTATTTTTTGTGGTAATGTTTGCTATATTGATTTCAGTCTTATCTAAATGCTATTTAATACAAAGGCAAATGCATTGCTGTAGTGTCCTTTCCAATGACATTCCAACGCTGAATGTTTAAAAATTACTTTAAAATATATAAATAATGAATTTTGCAAAAAAAAACTGCTTCTCTGCAATGTGGCATGTTGGTCACAACTTGTCAACCTTTTTCTGGACTCATGGAAAGACCCTAAGATTTTTTTTTTCCCTTCCCCCAATATGAAGATGAAATCTAACCTTGAGTTTAAGTGGATCCCTGAGATGAAATCATGGTCAAGAAAGAAAAAAATACAAGTGAAATCAGCTTTATCCCTTTATTTTTTCCATTTAAAGGGATTGAGCTTCTTGATAAAAGTCTGTGTGAAACTGGAGTTTATAAAGTGGTACCAGTAACTTAAACTGAATTGTACTGACAACCTAACAAAACTGTTTTTCCTGCTTGATGGACTGAGCATGAAGTGTGGACATTGAAGAAGTTTTTTTTTTTTTGCAAGCAATATATTTTTTTTTTTTACCTGGGACATGGATATGTTTTGTACCTGCATCTGAGAACGTTTTCTTTTTTTTTTTTCTTTTTTTTTTTTATGGATCTGGTTTTTTGATGATTTTTTTTTTTCTTTTTTTTTTTACTGCAAAACCATGGACTTGACCCTAAGTGCTTGATTTTTGTCTTTTGTGCCAGTATTTTTAGTTCTAACTTCAACCATTTAATAACCTCAATCAAACTAATTCAATGTAGTTTTGCATTTCTCCCATGTTGTTCTCTAAACTTGTCAGTTTTCTATCACTTTAGGCACCTCCTGGTGAGAAGCTCCCAGTTTTGTACTTAGTGGATTCCATAGTGAAGAATGTTGGAGGGGATTACCTTGAAGTGTTTGCTAAGAACCTAGTCAATTCCTTTATTTGTGTATTTGAGAAGGTACATAATTCTTTGAATTTGTGTCCATGGTGTTACTTCTGATTGAACGTCATGTGCTCTTTGTCCTCATTTAAAATACTGTGTTGTGTATGTTGTACACCTTGATAGTTTATTTAATGCTTTAATAGTAACTTTTTTTTTGTTCTTTTTTTGAATGGTAATCTATATAGTATTGTCAGTGTTCTGTGAGAATAAATGGAGGAGTCAGATATTCTTTCCTCCCCTTCTTTTTGATTCACTTTAGGTGGATGAGGCCACTAGAAAAAGTCTCTTCAAATTACGTTCCACATGGGATGAAATTTTCCCCTTGAAGAAGCTATATGCACTAGATGTGCGTGTGAACTCTATAGATCCCGCCTGGCCTATAAAACCATTGCCACCAAATGTGAATGCCAGCATTCATGTCAACCCCAAATTTTTAAAACCGGTAAGAATTTTTTAGGAGTTCTGACTGATCCTTTAATATCCAAGAGGTAGGAAGTTATGTATTGCTGTGGTTTATCTGAAATGTATGCTTTTCTCTTTGCATAGACTGAGGAAACATCTCCGAAGCCTCCAGCACCACAACCTCCAGCTCCGAGCTTGACGCAAGAGCAAATGATAAGACAACAGTTGCTTGCAAAGCAAAAGCAGTTGTTAGAACTTCAGCAAAAGAAGATAGAGCTTGAACTTGAACAAACAAAAGCTCAGTTGGTGAGTTTAATAGTCACATGCTGTATAACAAGCTGATCTAGAAAAAGCTGCAAGTCTGCATTTGCAGTTTTAGAATTATGTCAGGAAGAAGTGTTAAGTAATGGGACTGCATAGGAGCTGTAGTTGGTCTTCATACTGCTTGATGTGTGCTTAAAACACAATTGCTTTTTTTTTGTCCTCAAGGCTGCCAGTCCTGCTATTGCTTCAAACCACCATGCCAGTGCTCCAGCCCGTTTTGAAATCTCACCAAAAGTCAGTCAAACGGCTCCTGCACCACAGACCAAACCTTGGCTTCCAGCACCATCAGAAAAATTGTTAACCAGAGATCCTAGATTAAACAGAGCTGTAAATGCAAAGGAACAAGTGATGCATAAGAAAGATAGTCAGGTTACACCAAGCTTTCTGAATACATCAGAAAAAAGAGGACAAGTCTCAGCTGAAAGACTGAGTAAGTTGGAGAAGTTGAGGATTCCAAAAAAGGATAACTCTAACGTTGAGGAAAAAGCTAAATCCAAGTCCATGTCACCATCTGGAAAAGGTATCCTTGTTAGACCCAGAGGAATGGAGTCTGAACATCCAAAGGCTGCTGAAGTGAATAAGAAGGACCCAAGGCTACATAAGCAGATGCATGAAAGGACAGATTCAAAAGATGAGGATGTCAGAGAGAAGAAAAGAAGTTCAGAGAAGAAAGATAGGGATGAAGGTGTCAAAAACTTGGATCATCAGAAGTCCAGCAGCACCAGGGGCAAGCTTATAAATGGCTCTCTAAACAAGCATGAAAGGCTTGAGACATTTCTGAAACAAGAAATTAAAGTGAACAAAGCAAATGTTAGAAAGAGGTCTCGGTCAAGATCACGTTCGCCACCGTTACATTCTCCCAAAAGAAAAGAAAGGCGATCACCTCCAAAGAGAAAAACCAGGAGTATTACTCCACCCCCCAAGTCTGGAAAGGCTAGGCTAAGTAAACATCCACATAATGATGATGCTTTTCCACAGTCGAGTGTAAGAGATGAACGAAGTACTAAGAAAAGTGCCCCAGAATCAAGACGATCAAAAAGGCCGCTTGAGGATAGAACTGCTGATCAGAAAGATGGACCACAGCAGAGAATCTCTCCTGCAGAGCATAAAGACACAAAAGATGGCAAGAGGTGGAGGAGTGGATGGGAAGAAAATAAACAGTAAGTAACTTTTTTTTTTCTTATATTCTTTACACTTTTCCTCTTGCTAAAATTTAGCTTGTAACTAAATTAATACATTGTGAACAGTCCCAAACAGTCAGATCCAGATCTTTCACATGGACGACTGGGCACCCAGAGACACAAGACTTGGAACACTAATCAAAGACCATCTACACCTCGTACACCTAAGCAACATCGCTTGAGTGTTGATAGCAACATACAAATACCAGAAGCACTCAATTCTGCAAGTAAACGGGATCTTTTAAGAAAGGTGTGACAGTTTCATTCTTTATTCTTTAAGTTTCGTAATAAATTTTTCTTGGTCTATTACATTATTACTCTACAATATTTCTAAACTGAATTTTTTTTTGTTTCAGGCTAGCAAAAGGCATGCTGAGGGTGAAATATCCAATGACGAATTCCTCAATGTAGCCCATCAAATTAACCAACTTTTTCAGTATCAAGAGGAAAGACAGCGTTCTGACTCTTGGGATGAATCGTGTGATGAGGGAGTGTATCCATCAAAAAAGAAACCACAAGGATTGGGAACCATGTCTGATGCTGCGCTTTCTTATCTTGAGCATAAATCCAAGTTGAGAAGAACACAACTCCTCCGCCCAGGTAAGAATGATCATGTTTGTAAATGTTTTTTGTAAATTGTAACTTTGTTTTTTAATATTACCTGTAATTTTAGTTTTTTTATTTTATTTTTAACAATTTCACCATGTCAAATTCAAAAGTCCTCTGTTGTTCATGTTGTTTGTGTTGGAGTCTTAATTTGTATTATTTTGCTATATTCATTTGTCCATCTCCACAGTGCAAAAAGGGGGGCATTCGCCTTTGCATGATATGTTGCTCTATCAACCTCTTCATGAACTGACTGAACGATACAGTGAGAGCTCAGATGTGAATAAAATGTCTTGTGATGCCATAAAGCCAGTCTCTGACCATGAAGATCCTAGAAGAACTGACAGGCCTCCATCATGTACAGGTTCCACTTTCAGAAATTCACCAAGCCCAGTCAGCTTGGATGGAACCTGTGGAAAATCCACAGTACTACCTTTTGAACGGGCATCATCCCCAGTTGAAATGGATCAACAGCCTGATGGAGACATCAGCCCATGTTTTGAAAGTCCCAACAGCGTGCACTCTGGTACAGGCCCAGATGATGGTCCAATAAGTGTAGAGGGTGTTCCAAGGCACGATCATTTCTTGGAACAGGGAAGAAGTGGACGAAACCATGATGAATCTCCTGGGAATACACCTACTCACTCCTCAGAAGGACCTGTGCCACAGGTGAATGCACCACGGCATGATGGACAGAATATTCCTCAACGATTTGATAGATATAAGAGTTCTCAAGCTTCCTTTGATGGGCCACCTAGCCACATGAGAGAGCCACGATTAGACGGTCCTCCAATACCTTATGCTGCTCCTCCTCCTCCTCGATATGAAGGCAATACAGGTGTATATGATGGGTCTGGTGGACCGGTAAGGTATCCCGGACTTCGCTTTGATGCCCCTCACCGGTTTGAAAGATTTCCCAAACCCCAAGAAAGACCTGTGAGATTTAACAACCCACCAGTTTCACACAGACCAATGAGATGCATAGAGCCTCATAACATGGTGAGATTTGACGCTCAAGCCCCAATTCATTTTGATCACCCGATGCACCAAAACAGATTTGTTAATCCACCAAGGTTCGATAATCCTCACATGCCACATGTTCCACCAGGATATGAGGAACCACGGTTCCCGGCTAGACTAATGAATTTTGATGAACAGCAGGGTGCAGTTAGATTTGATAGTCCGTCAGGTGGGATGCGCTTTGAGAACCCAGTGCAGCCTGAACCCTTAAGATTTGCACCGCCTGATGCACTGCCTGTCATGCCAAGATATGACCCTCAAGGTCCTCCAAGATTCTGCAGTCCAAATATTCCAAACCAGCTGAGACCCCAAGAGCCGACAATGTTCGATCAAACTCAAGGTCAAGCTCCTGTGATAAACCCTGCTGTACCACCACCCAGTTTCAACATGCCACCCATGAACTCATTTGGTGGTCCAGCCCAACAGTTTCCCATGCAGCAAAATGTTTCGCAAGCATCCAACTTCAGTGTGCCAGTCCCTACATCATCAGATTTCCAAGGTTCATTTAGACCTGCTCCATTCCCTGGTCCAGGTGTTGGGAGTGTTCCTCAGCCTGTAAGTCTATCTAACTCAAGAAGTCCTTTACTTTTGAAGAGTTTTCTTGGTGTTTTGTTAAACCTAGATATTTAACATTTTGTTTTTGTGTTGTGTATTTTCAGATGATGGGAGGTCAACCCTTCATGCCACCAAACCAAATTTCTTTCCAGCCTGGTAAGAATAACTCTTTTTGTTGTTGTTGTTCATATATCCTGAAACAGAATTATAAACTACTGTTAACTTGTCAGCCTACATTTTTGTTGTTGTTTTTTTGTATTGATTGTGATGTCGACTTTAAACCTCTATTGTAGTTTGTGAATTATTGATTGTTGATTTAGGTTCCCAGTTTCCACAGCCTGAGCCATTTAGACAAATAGATGTGAACGATCTGTTTTCAAAACTTGTAAACACTGGAATAATAAAACCTGCACAAACAGACTCAACAACTGGTATGCATACTTTATTAGGTTTCACTTCTTACTTTTGGATGATTAATTACACTATGCTCATAGTTCAAATGAACCTATTTAAAGATTTTTTTTTTAATAATCTATCTTAGACTCCACATCAGCAAGTCAGACTTTATCTGTGCCTGAAGAAGAAGAGGAGGAGGAACAAGAGGAAGATGATGATGTCCCAGATTTGACTGGCTTTGTTTTGGATGACATGAAACAGTATGCACATCTAGATAATCTCTGGAGTCTAGACATAAGTGAAGCTGATACAAATATCTTTATTATTGTGTGACAATGAAAAATGGTTTAATGAGACCAGCTGTTTTGTAAAATTTCTTTAATTTAGGAGACATGACAGCATTATCACCAAACTATATACTGGGATCCAGTGCTATTCCTGCGGTATGCGTTTTACGGCATCTCAGACAGATGTGTATGCGGATCATTTGGACTGGCACTACAGACAGAATCGTTCCGAGAAGGACATCAGTAAGAAAGTTACACATCGCCGGTGGTACTACACTCTGACGGTAAGCTAGATGTGGTCTTTTCTCATTTCATTATTTTAACTGTCTGAAAATTGTGTTGCGGAAATAACTGAAATTACCTCCTGAATATGTGGTCAGGGAAAAAATTATTTTTTAAAATCTGACATGAAGAAATGCTGTGTCTATTAGGATTGGATTGAATTTGAGGAAATTGCTGATCTCGAGGAGAGGGCAAAGAGTCAGTTCTTTGAAAAAGTTCATGAAGAGGTTGTACAGAAAACTCAGGAGGCAGCCAAAGAGAGAGAGTTCCAGAGTGTAAAAGCTGCCGCGGATGTCGTTCATGAGGTAAGATGAACTACACAGACTTGTGTGCGCTTATTCATAGTTTAAAGTCATGAAACCACCTTGTTTGAGCACTGGTTGTTCACACCTTAGATTTTTAAAAGACTCAAGAAATGGGTGTACAAAGCTGTAGAAAAGTGGAAGTAGAGGGTGGGAAGAGGGAAGGCAACAACCAATAAAACAGACCTAGAACACTCATTATACAGACAAATGATTATTAAAATATGAGCGGAGAAAAAAAGTTACACTTACGTGTCCGAATGCAAAAACTGAACAGGCAGAGGTGAACGAACAAAGTCTTTTGTGATATTTGAATTCTCCGCTGTAATGTGATCTCATGCATAATACAGTGCAGTGATTGGATTAAATGAGTTCATCCTCATGATTAATGCAGAGAAAAGCTCAGAAACTGATGACTCCAGCCACCACTCTAAATAAACGCATATACCTAACTTTTAATGACATTGGTTCAACTTTGCTTTTTAAACCAGAAGGATGAAATAGCTATGAAAAAATGACAATTTTTCCCTTAATAAACATAAGTGCTATTGTTGTTTTCATTGATGTGCAACACAACTTCTATATATGTGTTAACATGTCAAAAAAATGTGTTCTAGGGTTTCATGACCCTTTTTTGTAAAAGTACCTACTGAACTAAAACCCTCTCTTTCTTGCTCCTCAGCTATGTGAGATTTGCCAGGAGCAGTTTGAGATGTACTGGGAGGAGGAAGAGGAAGAGTGGCACCTGAAAAATGCCATCAGAGTTGATGGAAAGGTAGGAAATCTTCTGATGAAAAGAAGAGCTGTTCAGATGTTTTAATAGCAGTGACTTTGATGTTTGACAAAACACTTAATTGTTTTTCCCTTCTCTTTTAGACATATCATCCCTCATGTTACGAAGACTACAAAAATGTAAGTGTTGATGTGAGGTTTATCTTCTAAGTTCATACTTCGTATGGAGAGAATGCCATCTTAACATGCTGCACACCTACATATTGAAGTCTTGTGGCTGAAACATGCTGTATTATGAATTCTGCTTTTGTGTAAAGCTTTATTTCATTTTTATGGAGAGAAAAAAAGTCTTAATTTCTATTTAGGCAATTAAAATACTTTCCTTTTTTCATAGACATCCTCTTTTGTGGACTGCACACCCTCACCCAATAAAATGCTTACAGAAAACCCTTTAACAGCTTTCATGAAACAAGAGCAGGGTGATGAGGAGCAATGCTCCAGTATTAAAGAAGAGCCCTCCGAGGACAATACGGATGCACCAATGGTAAAAGAAGAGGTTCAGGTTAAGTTAGAAGAAGAATCACAAACCAGTGCAATTATTTTCTAACTATGCTGCTCTTTAGCCACATTTTTGTGGTTACTTTAGCTGGTCTTTTGTGTTTTTGTAAAGAAGGATATTTTTATATTGCAGCACTCTGGGGCCGGGACCTCAGCTAGTCACTTTAAATACATTTTTGTATTTGTATTTGCCTGCACAATTCAGGTATTTTTTGCCATGTGAATGCCCAATGAAATGTACTGCAAAATATGTACATTTGGGGGTAAATGTATATGTATAATTTAATTTATAAATAAAGATATTTTTGGTATTCTTTGTGTAGTATTGATAAAAAAAAAAAAAAGTTTGAATTTTTTGGGTTCTCAGAATGAGACATTTGTTCTAACTTTTTGAGAATGGTGAATGATGGTTGAATACTAATTTATGAATGACTTTATTTGTTTTGCCTCAAAAAAAAAGAAGAAAAAAAAAGAGGGGAAACCCCTTTTCAGTAATTGATAATTCCCTAAATCCAGGTTTGGGGCAGATTGTAAATTATTAATAGTTGATGGTACATAATTTACTATGAGAATTTCTTTGACCTCAATATGTAAATAGTTTTTTTTCAGAGTCTACTACTGTATTTGGTTCAGAGTAATGTTTAGTTCAAAATGGAAAAAAAATAATAAAATCGGGGTGTTTTTTTCTTTCCCTTTTTGCAGAGGTTCAAAGGGTAATTTTGCTTTATGCGGAATATTCAATAAAAATCTGAGGAAGAAATAGTGTCTTGTGTGAAAAGTGATTATTGTGTGCTTTTTGACTGATTTAAAGTTGTCAGTTTTATGCATAATCCTAAATAAAGTTTCAGTGCTAACGGAACATTCTCTGTTCAGTTATTTTTCCCTGAATGTTACAATATCAATGTGTCTGTTTGAAATCTCACTATATGTATATATTAGTTACAACTATATTTAAACTACATAGTTTAGCACTCACTTCAAAAGAAATCCTTCATCTTCATTTTATTTAAGAAACGTTGCTCAACCAACATTGGTAAACAGCTCTTCATATTTCTATATGACTTATCTTCAAAGATCCGTTACAGTGATATGATGAAGCTCTAAGATCCAGAACCAGTGTGATTATTTTTGGTCTGGTGGACCTTCAAGATGGACATGGTTGATGGATATGTATGTTCTAACAAAAAGCTAAGTCACACTTTTGTGGACTGAAAACTTGATAATTATTACTATAATTCAAACATTTCTATATTACCAGTATGTGCTATGCTTTGTAAGGGTATAGTTTATCCCACTGAGAATTTATTTTACCCTAATATGTTGAAAATATAGGCTATCTTATGCTTCAAGATATTAAATGAAATGACCCCATAATATCAGATTCAGCTTCTGGGTAAGGTTTAATAAGCCTTAATATTCCATAAAAATTTAGCATTTTCAAGAATTACATAGTGACTTTAAATACATGTTATTATACAAATAAAAAAAGTGGCATTGTCCAAAATCTTTTTACATAGATGATATTTGCCTGTCCATGCATACAAACATGCTCATCAAATCTTTTAACATTTTAAAGAAATTTTATTTGAAAACAGTATAAACTCACTATAATCCGTACTTGCATGAAAGAGAATAATGTTGGGAGATATCTTTCAAAAACTGAAAATGATGTATTGTAAAAGTGTATTGTCAAAATCTTAAACATTTATTGGCAATATTAAAAAAAGGCAATTGGAGTTTATATGACATACAAAAGTTATTGTGCTGCGTTCACACCACGTGGTAATTAAACAAATCACATTCTACTCTGAGCTGTTCAGGTAATGCAGCAGTCACATGGTACAGTATATACATAAGAGCGCTCAGAAAATTTTGAGTCATTTCAAGTTGTAATTACGAGTTCTACGAGAATGTGAACGCTTTTTACAAGTCAGAATCTCGTAATTCCGGTAATTCCAACATGGCGTGAATGCACTTTGGTCTAAAGCAGAGATGCCCAAACCTGGCCACTGAAGAATATCTTCATTTCTAATTTATATTTTTGTTTTAATTGAAATGCATTGAAATGTGGAGGTGATTTCTTTTTTTTTTAATAATAATATAATACGGTTGGATATAATGCAACATTTAATTCTGGCCCATGGCCATTAATCGAATTTGATCTTTGGCCCTTCATAATAAACATTTTAGGCACCTCTGGTCTAAAGAAATAATAAAAAACATTAATATTGAAACGTAAAAATATAATAAAATAAATATACATTAGCATGATTAAAACAAACGGCAGAACTTTAAATCTCTCCTAGTTTTGTGCGATTCATTTCCAGAAACGATAGAATCCCAAGGCAATTGCCAAGCAGGTGAAGATGCATGCTGTGAAAAATAATAATAATAAAAAAATTATTCAGTTTACAGTTTTGTTCCCAAAAACAAATTTAAATTACATCAACAAACTAAGCCACTAACAAAGCACTTGATTAATTTATCTATTATCAAGTTCAGTGTCTTATCTGAAGGACTTGCAAACAAATCACTCATTAGTCAAATGTGTACAGATTGTGTTTGAAAAGAATCTTCAGTAAATACCTGCAAGATATCTAACGGTCTCCAGCTTGAGTGATTCCAGGAGGGTTTTCAAAGAGGCTACTTGTATATCGATTTTCTTTGAAGTTTCCACTGCTTCACATTCTATATCTGCGTTCTGAAAAATTGAGGTTAAAAAGAACTTTAACTTTAGTATGTCTTTTTTTTAATACATTTTTGAATAATGGCAATAAAAGATTAAAATAATTATACTGAAAAGAAAATTCTTCCTTGTAAATCTTAGTTGAAGTGATTGTTGTTGCTGTTAAAACATGCTGTGTGATTATGACCATTTTTAAACCTTACCATTTTTTGGAACTCAGTTCTGACCTCCATAAGTTTCTTCTCTTGTTCTGTAAACTGGAATAAAAACAAGACTTGAATAATTTAATTTAAAAAAATAAATAATACAAACTGTTAAAATGTTAACAAGTATTGTACACATACCATGTCTGTAACTCTACTTCGCTCCAGATTAATGTCTAACTTTGCATCTGCTCTGATTTTTTGACTTTCTTCCTTCAATGTGAACATAAAAAAATAAAGCTTTCATTAAACAGAAACATGTATTGTGCAGAATGATTACTGAAATTCACACAACATTTTACCTACCAGTAGTCTATTCTTTATTTGCTCCAGCTCTGTTTTCATTTTCTGAGAGTGAAATATTTAAGAAGGTAAAGAACTGAATTTAACTTCAATACATTTTAAATTAGTATTTGTGGACAAACAGGTTTTGTCCTTTATTTATTCTGATTACAGAGCCAAAAACAAAGGATGAAATGAAGGTGTAAACTTTATTCTTACTGCATTTTCTGAACGCAAGTTGGCAAATTCACTCTTCTCCAGGATAACCATGTCTTTCCTAATAGCATCTAGATGAGCCATGATTTGTTGTAGAGCTATTTCCTAATACAAATGAAGAAACCATCTTTCATTGAGGTTCATTAATAGTCATTTGTGCTGACAGCAGTTTTGTTAGTCATTTACCTGATGGGCTCCAGTGACCATGTCTCTGTATACAATGTCCATATTGGCTGTAGTAAGTGTCACCAATGCTGAGACAATCACTTCTGCCTGCCTCTTCTCAAAACCTGAATTACATGTGCAGGGCCGAATGTAAAATAAAGCATATTTAAAAAAATAATAATAATCTAACAAAACTGCTACATTTTTAAAGATCTATATAAGCACTAACACTTAGTAAATGTAAATAAATAATTTGAATTCCAAATATAGCCTATATTTTTAACATCAAATTGAAAGTAAACTATATGAAAATAAATACAACATAACATAGTAAAATAGACAGTAGTTCGATTTTAGGAAATAAATCGCCTATTAAAATGGCTTGCCATATAAATGAGACACCTAAAACTTCGGTAAGTACTGTAGTAGTCAGTAGTAAGTAGCTACTGTAGTCAGTTAATCATACCGCTGGATTCCAGCTCTTTCACGAGCGCATGCGAGTCAAACGTGAGTTTCCTCTGCTCCAGTGGCGTTAACTCCACTTTTCTCACATCATATGTCTTGACAGCAGTAGTTTTATGGAATCCTGAAAGGAAAAATACGTCTAAGTCCTTGAATACTTACTGCACTGTCTCCGTCGGTCACACAAAACTTACCTCTCCGATGACACATTGGTTGGATGTTGAGTTGATGCAATTTTAACATAGAGGAGAACTGGTATCGTCTCCGTATAAACATTCCCCAACATGACATTGTTATATGGATAGACTAATATATATGTAGGGTTATTTATGTGTCGAGGGAATTGTAATGTGCCTTTAGCTTCTGCACTTTTTGCAAATGGCTCAACAACAGCCAACACGAACTCTTCTGTCTGTCCTTCCTCTGTCATTCAGGGCAGAACGACACTGTAGAAGACACACCTTTCAGGGTCAAGTCGATTAAAAAACTCTCCAGATATGTTCGTTTAATATGGTTTCCTGGTTTGGTACACTCTAGATGCCGTTTAGATAGATTGTGAAGAAGGTGGAGTTTTTCACCACTGATGACGTACTGGTAGAGATAGATAAACAACTAGAAAGGCAGTTTGAAACAAAACAAAGCTTAGTGGCCTGAGCAAAGAGTACAGAACCCAAGAGGCGACACTCTGATACTTTTTGGGCAACAGCCCCTAGAGGGCGCTCCGGTAGCGCGGCCGCCATTATGGGGTGAAAATACCTGGATTATAGAATCCTTCACATTTTACGCACCCAAAATCCTCGAATTTCACTGCCAAATCAGAAAAGCAATAGAACAGTTTTTTTTTAATTAAGTCACCAGTAAATTGTTTGGCTCCTACAGTAAATGTTGTATTGTCTTATGTTTTATTTGACCAGTTGTGGAATCCAAACATTCATCCATCTGAGGTGTAGTTATCCTGCTTATTTCCATTTTATGCAACTTTACACATTTATTAATAGTAAATTAATTATTAATACATTTAAGATCATCATATTTGCAGCGAACAATAATAATAATAATAAGTTGTTACATTTTATAGAGCGCTTTTCTGGGTACTCAAAGCGCTTAACATATAGTAGGGGTCTCTCCTCAACCACCACCAATGTGCAGCATCCACCTGGATGATGCGACGGCAGCCATATTGCGCCAGAACGCCCACCACACACCAGCTTATTGGTGGAGAGGAGACAGAGTGATGAAGCCAATCAGTGTATGGGGATGATTAGGAGGCCATGATGGACAGAGGCCAATGGGCAAATCTGGCCAGGATGTCGGGGTTACACCCCTACTCTTTTCAAAGGACATCCTGGGATTTTTAACAACCACAGAGAGTCAGGACCTCGGTTTAACATCTCATCCGAAGGAGTGGACGGTGCTTTTTTCACAGTATAGTGTCCCCATCACTATACTGGGGTGTTAGGACCCACACAGACCACAGGGTGAGCACCCCCTGCTGGCCTCACTAACACCTCTTCCAGCAGCTATAGTTTTCCCAGGAGGTCTCCCATCCAGGTACTAACCAGGTTCAGCCCTGCTTAACTTCAGTGGGCAACCAGTCTTGGGGTACAGGGTGATATGGCTGCACAATATATTTTAGACCTAGTGGAGTAATAGTAATAATGTCACTCCACTATTGTACATTTTAATGGATCACGCTACAAACATAACGATCTTATAACACATGATGCATTGCTGTGTCCGTTATCGCATAATTCCCACTTTTGGACACTTTTGCTTCAACGGACATTAGACAACACTGCAAAATCAAGCTGTTATTTTCTGTTATATTTATTGTCCAACATTCCCAATTTTTCTGATGCATGTCCTAATTAATTTCATATGTTTGGTATTAATTCAGTGTTTATAAGTCTAATGCTAATACTAGATCTTTTAAAGAATTTTAACCCAAACTGACTGGGTTTCTAGAGAGCAAAAAGTTTTTGTGAAAAAAGTGGAAGGCTTACACAAATTCTGTAAAATAAACTGTTTATTTAGTGATAGTATTTTATTCTGTGTTGTCATCATTCAGGTTGGATTTCAGCTTTAATGTACTTTTTTTATTTTTTAAACAAAGCAGCTGATATTTCCATAGAAACTAGTGGACTGCCGAGTCGCTTTCACCACAAAATGGCGGAAACGCAGGGCTGCTGCTGGGCGGCGGTGTTGCAATGGTGTCGCTTCTTGTCAGTGTATATTCTTTGGCCCGAGTGTGGTTTCAAAATGGTCAGGTACGACGGGTCTAAATAATAATCTTCAACTTTTAACTATTCACTGAATATCTTTTAAACAAACAGCTAATGCGATAATTCATGTTACATGTGTAAATTATTATCCACTCCAGACTTTTCTCAGCGCTGGAAAAATTGAACAGTCGTTTGTGATCCCTGGATACGATTTTTTATTTTTTTTGGATCGGATTTCCTCTTGTATATTAACGACAATATCATATCATATATTATATCAGCTTTAGAATTTTCAGATTTAAATATTATACTTTTTAGTCTACAAATCTCAGGCTTTCTGAGCCGCCACGCGCCCCCTGCTGGAGAACTTGTTAATGTCAGAAACATTGTGCCAACCCAAAAGGTTGTAATTCGGCTTTTAGAAATAAAGTTTTTCTTCTGTCCAAGAAACTGTCATGGCTGCGCCCATGCCTAACGATCATAGCTGGTTTTTTGCTTTGGCTCTTGGAGTTTCATTTCTCAAATGTCTTTTGATAAATGCCTAGTAAGTGAATTTTTCTCACATTACATACTTTTCCTCTCATGTGATCTCCACATTAAAAGCTAAAACCCCTTGTACGTCTGAAGAGTGAGCAAATACTCGAGACTCATTCATTCTGTCCTCCTTTAACGAAGAGAAAACAATTCCTTGGCATCACATGTTGTCAAGTAATGTGATGTAATATTTTCATTAAAAATCATTATATTTCAGCCACTCTACGGACTTTGAAGTACATAGGAACTGGCTTGCCCTGACTCACAGTCTGCCAGTATCACAGTGGTATTATGAGGTAGTCATGTGGATTACATACAGTTTTCATACAATTATATAATAGGTTTTTATTTTATGGTTAATTTTTTATATTTTCAGGCTACATCTGAGTGGACATTGGATTATCCTCCTCTGTTTGCTTGGTTTGAATATGGACTTTCTCATATTGCTCAATTTTTTGATAAGGAGATGCTGGTTGTTCAGAATCTGAATTATGCAAGTCCAGCCACAGTCCTGTTCCAAAGGCTGTCAGTCATTGCGGCTGATGTGGTCTTGATTCATGCAGTTAAAGAGTATGTAGCTTCTACATGACACTTATTTTAAAAAATACCATTACCTATCTTTGCACAATTTGAACAAAATTAGTTTTTGGTCCATTATCTTTTTATCTTTAAAAGATACTTTTACAGAAAGACAATATTAAGGGCTTGCTAATGTCGAATCTGGGATGAAGTACATTTGTACTATTCTAGATGCTGCAAATGTTTGCGAGAAGACAAAGGAAAGGATCTTCTGGGAAAGCCATCTTTCATCCTGACAGGGTTGTTGCTGTGGAACTTTGGCCTTCTAATTGTTGATCGTATCCTTGTGGATCTGGCTCATTAACAAGTCAAGTCATGCATGCCCTGCTGTGGCTCAGACATGTCATTTCCCTTACCTGAAATTAATTTCGCTTGACTAAATTCCTGCAGATATTCACTTTCAGTATAATGGCTTCCTGTTTGGAGTTCTACTTCTATCAATAGCAAGACATTTCCAGGTATTCATTGCAATTTCTGTGTGTTAATTAGAGAGTTCTGGAATGTTATTTAAATTTGTGTCATACATGTGTTTTATTTAAATTTTAGCTTGTGTTTGACTTGGACTTTGTTTTCGACTCAGAATATATTTATGATTTTGTGTGTTTCCAGAATAGACACTTAGAAGGGGCTTTGCTGTTTTCAATACTTCTAAACTTGAAGCATATATATCTATATATCGCACCTGCATACGGTATCTTCCTGCTGAGATGTTTTTGTTTCACCCGGAACAATCCAGGTAATTAACTTGTCAGAATACCTGAAAAAATGATTATATAATATATAGTATACAAACAGAAAATACACGAAATATGTAGAAAAGAAAAAATATTTAGTGTGACCTCCTGGACTTTTTCCAGTTTGTCAAAGAAGAAACTTCTCATCAGATTTTGAAAGTTTTCTTGGGCTTCCAGTCCTTTTCCATCCCATTTAGGTTTAAAGGGTTCACCCAAAAATGAAAATAATGTCATTTATTACTCACCCTCATGTCGTTCTACACCAGTAAGACCTTTGTTCATCTTTGGAACACAAATTAAGAATTCATTTATTAATGAATTAATTTGTGTTCTGAAGATGAATGAAGGTCTTACGGCTGTGGAACGACATGAGTAATAAATTACATTTTCATTTTTGGGTAAACTAACCCTTTAGGAGAGCCAGGTTCCTGCTATTGCTCAAGTTTAATGGCAGGTCACTAAATACTTGCCACTTTAGCGTATAGAAGCTGTATTTTCTGAATTTTTTATAATTTTTTATACTGCATACAAATTTCCTGTATTTTCTGGTTATATTATAATAAAGAGACTGAGAAATAATTATATAAGGTCATTATACCATTGCTAAAACAACATCTGATGGTGGCCTAAGACTTTTGCA
>RJVU01035392.1:8893868-8905453 GCA_003731715.1 Anabarilius grahami
TGAAATTTCGAAACACTTATCATGTAACGAAGCCTTGTTTACTGAAATCATGTGACTTTAGCAGTTTGACACGCACTCCAAACCACTGATTCGAAACAAACGATTCGTAAAGCTTCATGAAGCAGTGTTTTGAAATCGCCCTTCACTAGATATTGTTGAATAAAGTAGCACAAAAAGTATTCTTGTCGCTTCATAACATGAATGTTATGAAGCGACGAGAATACTTTTTGTGCGCCAAAAAACAAAATAACGACTTTATTCAACAATATCTAGTGAAGCTTCGAAGCTTTACGAATCTTTTGTTTCGAATCAGTGGTTCGCAGCACGTATCAAACTGCCAGAGTCACGTGATTTCAGTAAATGAGGCTTCGTTACGTCATAAGTGTTTCGAAAAGAATGGCTCTCTGGGCATTGAAAGTGTTAATTTTCTTGCTTTTAAATGGAGGCCTCACTGAGCCATCAGATTTTATCAAAAAATATCTTAATTTGTGTTCTGAAGATGATCGAAGGTCTTACGGGTCTGGAACGACATGAGGGTGAGTAATTAATGACACAATTTTCATTTTTGAGTGAACTAACCCTTCAAGAAAAAAAATTCACCCATTTCTTATTGTCTCTGATAAAATTAAACAGTGGTTTGTTTAAACAATTTTATTAATAAGGCATCATAAATATTTCATACCAGATGGCATACTATCTGATTGTTTCTAAGGACAGGAAGACTATTCCTCATTCAAGTACTTGATGTTTTTTTACCTGAAATATTTCTAACGTGAAAAAGGTCAAATACAGAGAATCATCAGTGGAGGCAAGTGTACAGTGCAGAGTATGAAAACATGATCATCTCAAAGCTTTAAATTTGTGGCTTCCATTAAAAAACATAATTTAGAAAACAAAGTCATCAAAAACAGTTCACACTTGCCTTATGTGGAAATCACATCACACTGAAGAATTCCCAACTTATTGCCTCAGTTCTGATCTGTATTTGGTGTAAATCCAACTGAACAATGTCATGCTGGCAGAGCTCCTCACAAACGTATATCTGCTATATACTGTGGTTACACAATTTAAATGTTTTTAAAGGAGCAAGCCTGTGTCTACACACACATACTCAAACTCGCTGCTTATTAATTATGCTGTTAAAATAATCCAAAAAAAGTAAAAGCACTTTTCGAGTCCTTTTGTGATTTCCCTGCGTACAGCAGAACAGCAATTATTAAAAACAGAAATCTTTTGTAACATTATAATGTGTCCTGGCATAATAAAAGTATTCTTTTCTTTAAAAAAAATAAAATAAATAAAAATCTTATTGACTCCAAACTTAGGACAGTAGGAACAGTAGAACAATTGCAAGTTTTTTAAACTTTTAATTTCACTGTTTTGACAAGCTAGGTCAGCTAAAATGATAGGTGAAATGTAACTACATTGTCAGATAACTTGATCAGGTAAATTTGATGCATTCCTCGGATAAAGTGCAGTATTTGTGATATGTTATTTCAGTGGTTCTCAACTGGTGGGTCGCAACTCAGAAAATAGGTCTTAGATCTGTTCAGATGGGTCACGGACAGCAAAATAAATGTGCTTATCAAATGCCCATATACTGAGGTCAAAGACATGTTCAGCCAAACTACTATATTTGTTACATTCCAGCCTGGTCATGTTACTAATTTAGCGATGCAGCAATGCAAGTTCACCCAAAAATGAAAATTCTGTCATTAATTACCCTCATTTCGTTCCAAACCCCTAAGACATTCATTCATCTTCGAAACACAAATTAAGATATTTTTTATGAAATCCGATAGCTATCTGATCCCCCATAAACTGCAACGCAATTACCACTTTCAAGGCCCAGAAAGATAGTAAAGACATTGTTAAAATAGTCCATGTGACTGCAGTGGTTCAATCTTAATTTTATGAAACGATGAGAATACTTTTTGTGTGCAAAAAAAACTACAATTTCTTCTCTTCTGTGTCAGTCTCCAACGCTGTTCACTGAAACCTCTCTGATTTCATCAAAAATATCTTAATTTTTTGTTGAACTAACCCTTAAAATACAACATTCCTCTGATCGTTTACATATTTACAATTTTTGTTCAGCGTTGGGCTGCCATTTCATGTCCTATAATGTAGGCAAAAACCAGTTGAGAACCACTGCTCTAAACGTTACTTAATTCAGTTTTTAGGGCAATTCAGGCCACGTCGGCAATGGACTGTCTCAGAGTTCACTCTCAGAGCAATCTAGCACAAGTACATGGATTATATGATGTGCTCAACCAATGAAAGTCACTAGATGTGTGCTCAGTGTTCTCCACTGAGCCTTTCCTTAAAAAGCAACACATTGCTCACTCCTAAGTCTTGCTAGCAGTTCCTTAGTCTCCTGAACCCCTTATAGCATTAGAGGATCAATGTTCAACTGAGGACAGCGCCGACACAAGGTTTTGTATCTCCACTGGTGTCACCGTGATTGGGCAAATGTCAGAACTTTCCATCAAGGAAATCACCGGTGCCATGGAAAGCTACATCTGATCCTCAAGAGCTGGACCGCCAAACTCCATTTTGATTTTCAAGAGGGGAATTTTTTTGTTTTCATCGTCCTTATGATGGCGTAAACTCAGCCTAACTTGCCTTGATTTGTTTCTGTCGCCCTTCGACAATAATAATTAGGACTGGAGTGAGGTCCATCAGTTTATTCAGCATATCCATAATGTCAGGATGTTCTTTCGCTCCTTCGATAAACTCCTCCAGCGTCAGTTCACCTGAATGTTTATATAGAAAGAGATGATATAAACTCACTAGAATATATAAATGCATTCAGATGAGGACTTTCATGAATTAACTGGTGCTCACCCTCTCCATTAACATCAATCTTTTCAAATATAAGGGCCACTATTTCCTCCGGCACAATATCACGATTTCTTGTGATGTCTTGTATAGCCTGTTGTAGAAAAAAAAAATAGAGAAACATCAATGAAAATCTATATACCTTGAACATTTTAAATATCTGAACTGCTGCAGTATTGTGTGAAGTAACCGACCAGC
This sequence comes from Anabarilius grahami, assembly GCA_003731715.1. NCBI lineage: Eukaryota > Metazoa > Chordata > Actinopteri > Cypriniformes > Xenocyprididae > Anabarilius > Anabarilius grahami. The sequence goes on from RJVU01035392.1 coordinate 8,896,908, forward strand.
CACCTGAGGTCAGCTGAACATGAAACCTCGTGTGACAGGCGACACTATGTCCACTCTAAGAAGTGTCAGTCTCAGAAACCGAGGTACAGAAACAGTTCTCTAACTGGATTAAATCAGCTCATCTACAAGTTAAGCAGACTGATCCAGAGTCCATGACCTGCCTTTTGAATCATTTTCAGCAATGCCTTTCTATTTTGGTTTGTTCACAAACACCTGATGTGGAAGCAAATATATATGCAGATAATCCAGTGATTATCATTAACATAACATATCAGACTGAAAAAAAGTTAGCTGTTGAGGATGGTTTATGGTATTTGATGAATCTTTCACTTACCGTAAATATTGTCTCCAATTCATCCTTGTCAATTTTCCCATTGCCATCCTGGTCAAAAAGTTTGAAGTACCACTTGAGTTTCTGGTTAATTTCCCCCTTGAGCATTAAGCTAACAGCAGCAATATATTCCACAAAATCTATGTATCCATCCTAAGGAAGAAAAAGAGAGGGACAGTAAAAAAAAATGTTTTAATCCCAAAGAGACCATTTAAGCTGTTTTAATATGAACAGTCTCCCTAAGGAGATTCAGGTGAGGTCATTGTGTGCTTTTTTAGCTTTGTAGCTTGCTTTAACCTGTTTAAGCTTTTTAACCTGAACCAATGTAAGCTTTGTAACATTGTTATAAGCTTTTCTCTTCTAAGCTTAACAGTCAACATTGACAGTCAATAATGTGAACTGATTGCCCTTTGGAGGATTACACTACAAAATATAGCGTCCATAGATGAAATATCATCATCATCCTATCATATCACATGTTATGTCTTTTTATATCTCTTCTGACATGTTTCCCATATGGTAAAATATAAAAGTGACCAAAAATATATGGCTAATATAAACGTTAAAATATATTTACACATGCATTAGTTACTTTTTGGTCTTTTTATATATTGTTTTCAATATAGATATGTTTATACTGTCCAAAATATGTTTTAAAAATTACATTTTGCATTGACTCAAATGTTAAGAGTGCATTATTATAAGTATTTTCTTGCGTCTCCTTGAAGTATATTTTGTAATTTGGCATTTGAACCCGTTATTTTAGTATAACTAAGATATTTTTATTTTTTATTTCCCATTTTCATTTTGTTGTTTGAGATTTTACTCAAAAAATAAATACATTTAGGAATGCATATTTTTACCATATTGGTTATGAGTATTAAATGTAGTGAGTAATTTTGTATCATTTTTTTATAAATACTTTTTAAAATGTGTTTGTATAGTTTTTTATGGTTTTAGTTTTAGTTTCATGTAACTATTATAACCTAGATTTGAGCAATTTTATATTTACTTATATTTTGGCCAGATTTTTTTTTCTTTTTCTATATTGGTCAGAAGACATTTGACCTAGTAAAGTTTTAAAACATTTACATGTATAATTTAGCAGACACTTTTTATCCAAAGAAACTCACAAATCTGATATACATTTGCCTCCTATTCTGAGGTACTAATACCTGTGCATAGGATAAATGGTTTACCACCAGAGCTGACCTTACTTTACCCATCTGATCCCTTTTGGAATATCCATTTAAGATCAATCTCTAAATGACAGTTATGTAACAAGCCTATGAACGATGATCTCATGCAAATCACAATGATGATTTTACATGCATATTTGAGTATATAAACCAGAGAATGCAATCCTACCCCATCCATGTCGAAAGTGAAGAACACCTGATCCACATAACTGCTGGCGTCCTTATTCATCCCCTGCAGTCCCAGAATGGACTTGAGCTCAAAAAGCGTGATCAGGCCTGATGGAGACTCCCTCATGAACTTGTTATACCAGTGGTGCATGTCCTCAGCGAGGATATCATCCAGACTTGTGTGTTTGTTACCCATGGCTGTGCACTGCAGCGGTAGGGACCACCCTCGCCTCGCACACCTTCTGTTCCAGCGCTGGTCCAGGCAGCTGCCTGTGAGCTCTGACGACGACCTGCAGACTGGCCTCCGCACTGTCGAGTGTCTGAACCTATTAGATCCAGGTACCAATAAAAAAAGGTGGCACCTGAAAATAACTCCTGCTAATGGGATGATGGCAAGACCGGCCCGTTAAAGAGTAACTGGCACAGAGTAGAGAAGGCTTATGTAAAAGATGAACCGTTTGCACGGTCATTGTAGTGCAGAGTGCATTAGAGGCCACCTCTCAGTATGGTATTGTTACGGGTCTTGAACTCTTTTGAGGTCTAACACTTACAGTAGATCTCTCGATTTTGATCACTGTGTGGATCATTTTGCATGTGGAGGCTCACACGATGAAAGAATGTTTAGAAGTTGTGAAGAGTTTAACGGTTTCACTGATTTGCATTTAGATGTGCAAATTGTAGACAATTGAACTTACTCTTTTGCACACATTTCAAATTTGATGTGAACAAGAAACTAATTATTCAAAGATCTGAACTTATTGTTTTGAGAAATAAAAGTCTCATTCGAGAATTGAGCCAAAATGATTGAGAAAAACTGTAAATATCAGTCAATATGGATAAATAAAAACCCTCAAATATCAACAAATAACCAATATGGTAGAAATATGCATTCATAAATTAATTTATTTAATCACTTTATATGTGACCCTGGACCGACAGGTATATCTGTAGCAATAGCCATTGCTCTATCAAGATATTTTGTAAAGTTCCTATACTGTAAATATATAAAAAATGTATTTTTGTGTGGATATGCATTTGCTAAGGACTTCATTTGGACAACTTTAAAGGCGATTTTCTCAATATTTTGATTTTTTCGCACCCTCAGATTCCAGATTTTCAAATAGTTGTATCTCGGCCAAATATTGTCCTATCCTAACCATACATCAATGGAAAGCTTATTTAAAAAATTCATGTCAAAATTCTTGCGACTGGTTTTGTGGTTCAGGGTCACATATAGGTATGTTATTTTAAGATTTATTGTTATATTTTTATGCATAAATTAATGTGAATTTTTTTTTATATAAATAAGATATATATTTTACAAAATAGCTAAATATTTTTAGTTTTTTTTTTTTCAAACAAAAATCAGCTGCAAATGTTGTTTAGTTTGAAACTTAAAGCTAAAACAAACTGTTAAGTGAAAATAGAGAATGTACAATCACTACAACTGAATTTTCCAACATGCACTCTGAATTAAATATATATAAAAGTGAGAAGGCACGTCTTCATGGATAATGGAGTCACATAACTTCATTGGTACAATGACCTGATGATCTCCCACTCGTTTTTGTGCAATTGCCAGTCAGATCACTGACTTTTCTCACTTGGAAGTGACGAAGCAGATCCCTGCTCTTCATTAGGGTCTTAGGGTGGTTTGTATCCACTACAGTAAATGGGATTAAGTGACTGTGGTCATTAGCTCAAACATTCATTGTGGGCATTAGCCTGAACCTCTCAACTCATTAATTTTCTGCCATTTCTAAGAGCTACCTGTAAATTAAGATAATTGTCCTATTCTGGGATTAGTAGCAGTGATTCTGTTAAACATCACGTGATGGATCTAAACAAATTAATGGTGTAAGGAACAACACATGCATACCTTTATATGAAATATGATACTTAGTTAAACTTTTCCTTAAAATTAAGATTTGTTTAATCATCGTTAAAACAGTAAATGTAAAATTTTTTGCAGATGACTGTGCAGCTGCTGAACCAGAGCTCTGGCCAGCGAAGATGACCACGTGTGCAGTATGCAAGAGGAGGATGTGTCAGTATTATTTATCTTGTTATAAACAGTGTCAACAGAAATAAAAGTATGATTATTAATAATTATAACACATTTAACGTGCAGTCAGAAAAGTACCAGAACAAAATGTGAACAGGCTATGCTTCCGCCTAATATTCACGTAATATCATTTTCTCATTGCAATGATTGTTAACCCCATTAGTTTCATACTGTGCTTTTATGTAAGGCTTTAATATTAGCAATCAGGACAAAGCAACAAGCCTGGCAGTATTTCAGAAAAAGCCTGATTAGGAAACATGAGTTGATCCACGGTAATCCTTCCTCTCTTGACCTTGAATATCTGATTCAAATCATTACTTAATCTTAGTGCCGTTACTGGACAATAATGAATCCTTTCAGGACTTAAAAGCAGTATGATATTTGGGTCTGTGCCATTGTGTAGTCTAGTCTGTAGTAGTGTTCAGGGTAAATATTAAAACTAAAAATACATGCTTAAATAGAGTGCTAGAGAGATCTATTTAAATGGTAATCTGTCCCTCACAAGAGCTTCCATGAGGTCAGCACTGATTCCAGAGATGAGAACAGGTCTGGGAGCTTGAGCTTGTCAATGCCCTGATTAACAGATTTTATAAGAGAAATTAAGACATTTAAATGGACCCAAAGGCCACCCATTTTCCGATATTTCTGGTACTTCTGCTCCAAATGGCCAAACTTTCAACCTTTTCATTTACAGAAACTATAAGTGGCAATATATTAAAAACAACTAAAATGGTAAAATTATTATTCTAGAATTCGTAATTCTAGAAGTTTCAAGAACCCAATGTTTTTCAAGGTTTACACTCTTATGACAATCAATTTTTTATGACCATATTATTTTATATATGATTTAATATATATATGAATTATATATTATACATTGAATGCATTATGATATAGAGGAATGTGAACATATATAATCAGATAACTAGTTATCAGTGTGTATTTTAGCAAATATTTTGGCCACTAATGAGGAAAGCAAAATAGTGGAATATATCAAAATCTTGTACAGAATAGGACTAGCCCTGAGTTACAATCTCAGGTGAGTTTCATCTTAATGATTCTTACTTATACTATTATAAGTACATATTTAATTTCAGTATTTGTTTGACATGCAACAGTACAATGAGAAAACAGTATGAAAGGCATTTTTATTTTTTTCATATTTCCGTTTTTATTTTCTGCAAAACTCTCAAAATCCCAAGATCAACTATTCATCCTTTTGATAGGAATACAGCTACACTGCAAAAATATTTTCATGATTTGTTATCACAACATTTTTTCTTCTGTCAAATCAACTTAAATAATGAATGTGGTTCAGATAACACAATATTGTGAGTTTCTGTTGATTAAACCAATCGCCTTCATTGTATTAACTCAATTTTTTAATTTCAATGAACTCAAAATTTTAAGGCAACAAGGTAACTTACTTTTCTAAGTTAAACCAACAATTCTTTTTTTACAGTGTATGAACAACATAAACAGAATAAAAAAAATGTCCTTTGGTTTGAGATACACTTTTTGTATACAATTATTTGTCTCCACTAACCTTTATGTGTAAATTCATTCAAGCGGCTCAGAACAGAGGTATTATCAAAATATCAACAAAACTGTACAGGAGGGAAAATACTGTTGTTCTCTGGATCTGAAGGCTTCACTTCCACATTCAAACGACTCAAATGTTTGGCAAAGACTACAAGTCTAATACCAAGTTATTCACATTATTTCATCTTCTCCTTATGTCTTTGCTCTGGTTAAGCAGTGAGTTTAAGGGAGTTCTTCGGTGTGAGCCAGCTGATTTGACCTTTTTCTCAATTTAGAGACTTTAAATCCCTGCAAAATAGAATTTAGATCAAATGAAACAATAAGTCTGTGCATATAACTTGTGGTGAACATAGAGCTAGTGCGGCATTATCCTTCACTCTAAAAAATGCCAAAAATTGAACCAAAAATTTTAATTAAAAATCAGATACATATTTACTTGAGGCAACAATAAAAATCAAAAGGTGAACATTTATTTATAAGCAATTAAAATAAATGCTCATTTATTAAACATTAATAAATGTTAATTTCCAACATACTTCGGGTTCATTTTAAGCAAGCAATACAGTAATTTTTAAACATTAGTTGAGATGAGGTAAAACTGCCCAGCATGTTGGGCAAACATTTAATCCAACTGCTGGGTTAAAACAATCCAATTCCTGGGTTTGTCCATTTTCGTCCATGTTTGTCCACATAAAGCACCCACTCACCTGGTTCTAATGGTTTACTTCATCTTCTTTCTGTTCCTCTTCTTTCTCATCTGTTGTGTCAGGTTCAGCCTGTGGTTTTCCATGAGTTTCTGTGACTGGCTCTCCATGTGTTTCTTCTGTACTGTTAGCCAGCTGTGGTTCCTCACATTTCTCTTCCTTTAGCTCTTGTTCTGTCTTCTCTTCTTCTTGTTCTGTCTTCTCTTCTTCTTGTTCTGTCTTCACTTCTTCTTGTTCTGTCTTCCCTTCTTCTTGTTCTGTCTTCTCTTCTTCTTGTTCTGTCTTCTCTTCTTCTTGTTCTGTCTTCCCTTCTTCTTGTTCTGTCTTCTCTTCTTCTTGTTCTGTCTTGTCTTCTGCCTCTTTCTTTTCTGAAGTCACAGTCTCCACTTTTTCCACTGGTTCCGCCTTCTCTGAATCTGTCGATTTGGTTTCCTGCTCAATCTGTTCTTTAGAGGAGAGAGATTCTGTGTCTAGTGACGTCTTCTGTTCTTCAAACACATCTCCTTCGTGCCCATTTGGAGTTGTGTGTTCAAGGGTGTCTGAGGCTGTTTTATCCACCTCTTCATCCGCACTAGACTTCCTGTGTCGGCGAGACGGTGGGCGCCGCTTGATGGAATGTCGAGCTCTACCCTGCGCAGATTAAAAAAAACACTTTTGAATAAAAATACTGCTCCAATTTTATTGGTTTTATCAAGTGTGCGCACACATCCTGAAAAGTGAAGCCAAAGCATTTCGATCAGGCCCTGGTGGCTGGCTGCAGTATAGGCCATAAACCCCGCACTCTCTATGTAATCAAATGGGACGTGAGCCAAACTAAAAAATCCAATTAGACTTTTTTTTTTTCCAAAGAAAGTTTCTGTCATTTTAGTTACACTGTAAAAAATTATTTTCATGATTTGTTATCACAACATTTTTTCTTTTGTCAAATCAACGTATATAATTAATGTGGTTCAGATAACATAATATTTTGAGTTTCTATCAATCACCTTCGTTAATTTCAATGAACTCAAAATTTTAAGGCAACCAGGTAACTTACTTTTTTAGGTTAAACCAACAATTCTTTTTTAACAGTGTAGTTCTTATCATGAAGACATATGATCAAGTGTTTGGTTTTCCAATAAGTTTGGTTTTAATTAGCTATTTGATGCTATAGCTGCGTCTCATTTCGGAGGCTGCATCCTTCGGAGGTCCCATTTGTCGGCCGCGTACATCATCGAGGCGGTCTCATTTAAGAAAAGTTACTGTTAGATTGCAAAGAAAGAAATTACAGTATTTTACACCTTACAAGGGAACTTGATACCACGGCTCTACCTCAGGATCACTATTGCGCAGACTCTGGCTACAAATAATTGGCAATGACCCCTTATGGGATATTTTGGCTTCAATTTTTTCATCTACCTTTTCGTCCATCTTTTTTTACTGTCTATGGTTTTAATTCATTGACATATGAAACGATATAAAGCCTCAAACCTTAATGACACTTTTGAGAACAGCTCCCTCCGAGGGATTCTCAAAGCTGGCAGGAGTTTCCTCCTGTTTGGGAGTGACAATTACAGGAGGACTAGAGGGGCTGCTGGGAGAGACGGGGGAGAAGGATGGCACCGGTAACTTCAACACCCCTGGGCTCTTTGTGAAGGGCAGTGGCCCCGTGGGAGAAAGCGCAAGGTTGGCCTGTGTGAAAAGAGATGGAAAATTACTTCCGATATGGCTGTTCAAAAGCAATACTGACCTCTGTCCACTAGAGGGAAACACTGCTGTATAAAACACTGCTGTATAAGATTAACAAACCTGCAGTTTCTCAATAAGGGCAGAGTTTCTGTTCTTCCTGGGTGATGCTGTTTCAGCTCCTTTCTGAATGGATAAAAAATGAGTTACATGAATATAAAAACTTTTCAGGATCAGTACTGTTATGTTTATGTTAGGACTGGATATAATGAAATAGCTTTGAAACTCTTCATCGTTGTCAAAAAATATAATAGTTATAAACAAAAATTCTATATGCATTTAACTAAGGATAATATTTTAATGAATATAAATTAATTAATTCAAATAACTCCCTGATCCTCTCACCTCATCTTGGCCTTGACCAGCATCATTACTAGCAGGAAGCGGGAGCGTGCGTGGGGGTCTCCTTCTCACAGGCTTGTTCTGGAACAAATGAAGAGCTCAGATCCACATGCTTAAACATGTACGACCACACTGCATACCTTACCACCAAAATACTTACACAGAATTCTAGTTATCAATAATGTAAGGTTACACTTTATTTTACCCTTTAGACATTCTGTTAACTATAAGTAACATTGCACCTACATGTCAACTAACTATCGTTACAGTATTAGAGTATTAGTAGACTGTTAGGGTTAGTAGAATAAGGTGACATGTAGTTACAAAGATATTATAGTCAGTAGAATGTCTGTTGGGGACCAAAAAAATAAAGCATTAGCAGATATTAAGCAGACATACAGTCTATTAATACTCTACTAATAAGAGTTAAATAAAAAATAAATACAAGTGAATAATTTTTTTTTTTTAAA
>RJVU01035392.1:8905498-8939773 GCA_003731715.1 Anabarilius grahami
AGACTTAAAATATTGAATTTTTAAAAAATAAAATATTGAATGAATAAAAATGCATATTATTTTAAAATAAAATAAATAAAAACAAATGAAAATAAATTAATAAAAAATACATATGAACACAGGAATACATTTTTTTAAACAAAATAAAAATAAATATACAAATATTTTAAACGACTATATCTAAAAAATTTGATAAAAATTAAACATGACTAGATCAAACATTATAGAAAAATAACATGTTTGATGATATACTCAAATGTGGTTGAAACAGATTCTGTGACAAAAAAATAAAAAATAAAAAAACACTATTGTATATAGTATTTGATAGTTTAGAATGAGGAAATGTTTGAGAAAAGTTACCAAAGTGAGCAACAGCGCTTAAAAGGGGAAAAAGCAGGAAGATAGCGGTAAAAGCAAGATAACCCATCTGTCATCTGCACAGGCATGCAGCGTTGTATTTCTGCATTGCATAACGATCGCTCTTATTAATATCTGTGCTTAAGTACGCCTTGCTTCGGTGTCTGTTTCCTAAGTGATAGAATGACACTTTGCCAAGCAGTACATTAGGGTTTACAAAACAAGTCTTAACATTAAAGCCTTAAGACATAACAAGAGTCACACATTTCTAAAGAAAAATATCTGGGTGGCACGAATCCAAAAATACACTGTGGAATTGTTTCAAAGAATGAAAGGGAAATTTGTTTCCTTGTCTAAAATATAGGGGACAGAGGAAGAACAAACCTAGAAAATCTCTGAGATTTTCCCCTGTATTTTCCGTTTAAAATTTTGTAACAGGTCTACAAAATCATACATTCTTGACTTAAGTACATAAGTACTGTTATGCTATCTTGAAGTATAGAGATCTTAATATAAGTACCTATTTTCTTTTGCTTTGAATAATTAACCTCACATATTCTAATGTTAATGTCATTTATATTATCATTTGTGGGTTTTGTTTCTTCTGATTTCGTCTTTTGGGAAGACTGATTTGCGTCTTCTCTTATCTTTTAGTCAACACTGAGGGTTAACTGTTTTTTAAGGAAATTTCAAAGTAGGAAGAAGCAGGGAAAACTGAAGACAAAATGAAACTAAGCAATAGCAGAAAAAAAAAGATAGATGACAAAGTCCAAACTTTGTAAACATCCAGAAAAAGGGGATGAGACACATTAGGAATTTGAAGTGCGAAAGCTGAGAGGATGTGATCATACAATATGAAACCTCACCACTTCAGCATCTGTAGTATGGGGTATTGGACAATTGAATTTTCCAGCTAGTTCAGCCACAGAGCGCTTTTTAACAACAGTATGCTCCTGAAATACAAAAATGTTAGTGTATGAATGAGAATGTCCCCTTCGTTTTGATTTATTATCTGTAAAATTGAACCATGTCATTACAATCCATGGCAAAGCACTTCAAAATTAATGTATTTAGTTGTGAAAGCTCTGCCCACCTTTATATCTATAACACATTTTCTTAAAATGTAGGAGAACACACAATATTGCAAAGTCCAAAGCAACACCTCCAATTTGAGGATGTTTGTCCAGCTTTAACTTTTCAATTTCCTAGTAAAGATTTCTAATTACAAGTTCTGTAATACTGACTTTCATAGAGAAGCCTGAGAAAAGTCTTGTTTTTCACCACAGGAAACCACAAGAGTCGTGAGCACTCATTAGAGTGTAGTGATGAAAAGGGTGTATTTTAAAAGAAATGGTTGAGAAAGAGCTTTCTGAGCTATGCAACTATCCTCAGGGGGACACACAGGCTCGGTCGGGTATGACTTCAGCCCGCTGTTATCATCCCCGTCTCAGGCTCTTCCATCCACAGGCTTCCATCTACGACCATTAGCACTCTCGCTATCAGTGAAGGGAAACTAGCTCGCCTTGTTGAGAGTGATAGCAGAATATGTGGTATTTTTGGTGTGAGGCAATGTCTATGGACTCAGACAACTGTTTGCCATCAAGGCGTTCAGTCACTGAGCTTTGTGGGAACCCACCATAAGCTGCATGCAGTCTATACCTTACAGGATGTTGGTTATACAATGATGTGGCAACTTAGGCTGAGCTGATATAAGAAAAGTCAAAAACAGGAAGGGTGCTTAAGCAGGCCAAGAGCTTAATCAGAAGTGTCGTTTCCATTTGAACTATTTTTGAGCAAAGTTGATTTTGAATGCAACTTTTATACCACACTCACAACAGTGTTGTTTTAATATATTTCTCTTAATATGCAAGTACAGTGGGTACGGAAAGTATTCAGACCCCCTTAAATTTTTCACTCTTTGTTATATTGCAGCCATTTGCTAAAATCATTTGTTCATTTTTTTTCCTCATTAATGTACACACAGCACCCCATATTGACAGAAAAACACAGAATTGTTGACATTTTTGCAGATTTATTAAAAAAGAAAAACTGAAATATCACATGGTCCTAAGTATTCAGACCCTTTGCTCAGTATTTAGTAGAAGCACCCTTTTGATCTAATACAGCCATGAGTCTTTTTGGGAAAGATGCAACAAGTTTTTCACACCTGGATTTGGGGATCCTCTGCCATTCCTCCTTGCAGATCCTCTCCAGTTCTGTCAGGTTGGATGGTAAACGTTGGTGGACAGCCATTTTTAGGTCTCTCCAGAGATGCTCAATTGGGTTTAAGTCAGGGCTCTGGCTGGGCCATTCAAGAACAGTCACGGAGTTGTTGTGAAGCCACTCCTTCGTTATTTTAGCTGTGTGCTTAGGGTCATTGTCTTGTTGGAAGGTAAACCTTCGGCCCAGTCTGAGGTCCTGAGCACTCTGGAGAAGGTTTTCGTCCAGGATATCCCTGTACTTGGCCGCATTCATCTTTCCCTCGATTGCAACCAGTCGTCCTGTCCCTGCAGCTGAAAAACACCCCCACAGCATGATGCTGCCACCACCATGCTTCACTGTTGGGACTGTATTGGACAGGTGATGAGCAGTGCCTGGTTTTCTCCACACATACCGCTTAGAATTAAGGCCAAAAAGTTCTATCTTGGTCTCATCAGACCAGAGAATCTTATTTCTCACCATCTTGGAGTCCTTCAGGTGTTTTTTAGCAAACTCCATGCGGGCTTTCATGTGTCTTGCACTGAGGAGAGGCTTCCGTCGGGCCACTCTGCCATAAAGCCCCGACTGGTGGAGGGCTGCAGTGATGGTTGACTTTCTACAACTTTCTCCCATCTCCCGACTGCATCTCTGGAGCTCAGCCACAGTGATCTTTGGGTTCTTCTTTACCTCTCTCACCAAGGCTCTTCTCCCCCGATAGCTCAGTTTGGCCGGACGGCCAGCTCTAGGAAGGGTTCTGGTCGTCCCAAACGTCTTCCATTTAAGGATTATGGAGGCCACTGTGCTCTTAGGATCCTTAACTGCAGCAGAAATTTTTTTGTAACCTTGGCCAGATCTGTGCCTTGCCACAATTCTGTCTCTGAGCTCTTCAGGCAGTTCCTTTGACCTCATGATTCTCATTTGCTCTGACATGCACTGTGAGCTGTAAGGTCTTATATAGACAGGTGTGTGGCTTTCCTAATCAAGTCCAATCAGTATAATCAAACACAGCTGGACTCAGATGAAGGTGTAGAAATATCTCAAGGATGATCAGAAGAAATGGACAGCACCTGAGTTAAATATGAGTGTCACAGCAAAGGGTCTGAATACTTAGGACCATGTGATATTTCAGTTTTTCTTTTTTAATAAATCTGCAAAAATGTCAACAATTGTGTGTTTTTCTGTCAATATGGGGTGCTGTGTGTACATTAATGAGGAAAAAAAATGAACTTAAATGATTTTAGCAAATGGCTGCAATATAACAAAGTGTGAAAAATTTAAGGGGGTCTGAATAATTTCCGTACCTACTGTATATCAGGTTGGGATTTGAACCAGAATCTTTACTACTATAATAAAACATGTCAAACTTATACAAAGAAAATATATTTGGAAATGTAGTGATTCTTTTTTTGAAATGTAGTGATTCTTTTTGAAGAAAGTAGCGATTCTTTTTTGGGAAAAGTAGCGATTCTTTTTGAAAATGCAGCGATTCTTTTTGGAAACGTAGCGATTCTTTTTTAAGAAAGTAGCGATTCTTTTTGGGAAAGTAGTGATTCTTTTTGGAAATGTAAAGATTCTTTTTTAAGAAAGTAGCGATTCTTATTTGGGAAAGTAGTGATTCTTTTTTTGGGAAAAATGGCGATTCTTTTTGATAATAAAATAATACACAGCCGTCAAAATCTGCGAACCTGGACTCAAACCTATGATTCTTTGTATGCAACTGCACCAGAGGCCAGTGCACTGTCCACAAAGCCTTCGGGAAGTGCGAGAATGAGCCAATTTGATGAATATTAGAATCTCATGGGGGTTAAAGCTGAACCAGAATCTATACTACTATACTAAAACATGTCAAACCTTTGTCAAAAACTTTTATGATATTTTGCACTGAACGTACCAAACATTCCCCCTCCCCCCAAAAAATGCTATCTGTTAAGCTAAATGCACTTGTATGTGTGTACATATGATGGTATTTTTACTAGCTAAGAACTCACAAAGAGCTTATAAAAATTTGAGTCGAAACAGCCCTAGGAATTCCTCCGTTGCACACAAATGCAGATCTGCTGCAAGGAGACACGGTTTTGATGCCTGTACTGAACTGTAATGGGCAACAACGCGACTATGACAAGAGGAATCAGGTATGCTTGAACATTCTGTCTTTTTAGGGTCACATCTTGTGACATCATGTCCTGTTTTGGTTCGTTTAGATGTCTTTGATCCATGTTGGGTTCATATTTCAGTTGAGTTTTTTTGGAAGTGGATCGAGATCCCCTGAAAAAGTGGAGCTCAGTTTGCTTGTTTGGTGCATACCAGGTTTGGTTTGGTGAGAACACCAGGGTTCGTTTTAATCGAACTAAACCTGCCAAGTGTAAACACACCCTAAGCGAGCCTGGTAGCCCTTATAAAATCAAAATAGGTACATGACGCCCCTGCTTAAAATGGCCGAATAAGACACCTGGCAACTTGAAGCGTTTAGAAGGGCCTCTTTTCTCCAACCTCTTTCTGCCCGTGCTTCTCTCAGTCATGCCTGTGTCTGCTGCCCATGTGTTCCAGCTCCACTAGATCCAGTCCTCTTTAAGATAAAAGCATTCCATCTAATCATGACATCATTTGCCCTATTTAGTGCCCAAGATGGAGAGAAAAAAAGCTTGTTTTGTGAAAATCCTTGTTGCTATTTTAAATCTAGGCATGTTTAGGATTCACTGATGTATCAGTGCATCCCTCAAACTTTGATATAGTTTTTTTCCCCAGCATTCTGTTACAAGAAAACTAAATATTACTCATAAGTAAAACAGATACAAGCAGTTTAGCCCATTTCATGCAGCTACACATTTATTTTGCCACGCAGTTCACTGCAGAACCCAGCCTGAGAAAGTGTTCTCCAGTGTGACCCCCAAGAAACATTCACTGAAATTCTTAGTGTCACTGACAAATTAACAATTTTATGCTAACTGCCAAAAACAACATGGCAAGATGATGAGGACCTGCCCCAGAGACCGAACCGCTCTCAGAGAGAAGCTCCCATGCCTGAAATGCACCGTAAGAGCATGCATGCTATTTTAAACAACAACCACAGATAAAACACTGATTTCTTGATCCAGTTCCCCTCTACAATCACATATTTGAAGATTCAGCAAGTAAAAGTCATATTACAGTAGATATTATGCAAATACATACATGATCTGCCATTGTTAGCATGTATTTCTGCTCTATACTGTGGGAATATTTTAGAGAGGAAGAACTTAAAACATGAAAATAAATCACAAATGGTGTGGTCTTTACTTTTGAACAGCTTAATGCATGCGGCGTGTATCTTACATGTTATGTACAGGGCGTTGAGCTTATTACTACTCATTTAAGGCAGGGTGCGGGCAGCTTTTTCCCTTGAGACCCAGTGGGTGGTGAGATTTACAGCATATGTGTGTCTGAATGTGTGTGTGCCCACAAGCTCTGACACATTTAACACACACACCTGCAAAGATGACCCCTTTACATGTCATCACTGTTGCAATTGTCACTCATAGTTTCTCCAACACTTTTTCCACCTTAATAAACATTGTGTAAGCAACAAAAACCTTCCTTTACAACAATTGGCAGCAGTCAGATGACCCACAGCATGTAAACAATGCAACAAACAGCACAAATGTAATCAATTCAGCCTATCTTTATCTCTGAAACAGAGGCATGCTCGTGATGACACGCTCGTTTTTACCATACTGCAGTGCTGAAGCAGGAATCAGCTCATTAAACGTGAGGCCATCATGAGTGTTGGAGCAGTTATGTGTAAAAAAACATCTAAGTAACAGGGACTCTGGGGTATTTCGTCTGCGTTTCCTCTTCAACTGTTTCAGCCACATTGTGAAAGGGTGTTTTTGAAGAGGCAGAAAGGGAGTAAAAAAATTGGATGAGAAAATAAGAGCATCTGTCTCTCCATTGACAGGCGATGCAACTACCACTTAAGCCCCAGAAAGAAAATAAAGACATCGTAAAAGTAATCCATGTGACTCCAGTGGTTTAACCTCAATTTTATGAAGCAAAAACAAAAAAACAAAACATAATTTACCACTTTATTTACAAAATATTAATCTCCAACGCGCATTCTCGTGAACACACGAGAGTTTTGGAACGACATGAGGGTAATTAATTACATACATTTTTTTCATTTTTGGGTGACCTAACCCTTTAAAAATCTTACCGACCCCAAACATTTAAACATTAGTGAGCCTATGATGTAACCTGGTTTTTATAAATACTATACTAATATAACGACACATACATTTGATTATGCAATGTTTTGCATCTATGTGGTGTTTCATCTGCCTTTGACCCGGAAACTATGGACTGAAACATTAACTTCATTAGACTTAAAAACCCCAAAAGCAAACTCAAACACCCTCCACATTTTAGAAGTCTACCAGTACACACAATGCTGATTGTAACCCAGGCAGTGGAAAACAGAATCTTATTAGTGTCTAACAAAGAATCGGTTGTATGTCAGAGTTGAAGAACATGAGGAAGCAGCCATGATTCAATTTACTCTGAAACTTGTTCCGTATTGAGAGAGGATCCACAGGAAGGAAAAGACAGAGCCTTTCTATCTTAGGCCCAAAACATGCTCTACAGAATGCCATGATCACAGATGTTTTTACCTGCATAAACCGCTTTTCAAAACATGTCAGAATGCAAGAAAGAACTATCCCTTTCATAAAATAAAGTAAAAATAAATAAAATACAAATTTGATCACTTGCAAAATCTATGATGTCGAAATATTTACAATTTACTTTATTTACATTACCACTTTTAAATGGCAGTAGAAAATAGAAATAGAAAATCCTCAATAGAAAAAGATCCTCCAGCTGGGGATGGCTGGGTCATGCTAACTAGCCTACCTTGACCTCTTTGGTTAAAGTTAGCTAAAATGTCTATATGTGTACAGCTAGCTCCCTGAATGATAACACTTTAAATGGCACTGACGTTTGAGGATTGTTACCGCCACAGTAATGCATTTTATGTACAAAAAAAAGAACAACACACATTTGTGTGTAGAGTAGCTATGTTTAAGGCCTAAGTCACCATTTCTTTACAAAATGCAACAGAGATCAAGGACAATCGCTTTCTTCTAGAGTGATCTCTAGCCAAAAGTTCCCCAGTACTATGACCTCATGTTCTGGCTCAGAATACCTGGAGTGGAAGGTGTGTTGGAAAAGTCGAGCTTTCGCGAAACACTCTGGTGTGAGTCAGTGAGTTATGATGATGGACCTCACACCCATATCCCATCAGGGTCCAAGTCTTGAATCAATCACACAGTGTTCCAGGAATATGTAATGACTCCATCTACAGCGGCACCGACATCCACATCCTGTGACAGGACAACCTGCCTCCACTTGCCATTATCTGACATCTATAAGGACTGCTTAGCTGCAATGGCCATTACAGTGACACCATTATGAACCAAACAACATTTTTATGAAACATGCAATTGAAAAGAAATGGTCATTGTGTCCTTACGACAGCTGCACTGAGCATTTACATCATTTGCTAATATTCCAAATGAAGTCATGTCCCTGAATTTTGAAGGGTGGCTGGGACAAGTTCACACCCATCTGCTCTCACAGTCTCCAAGCACAAAGTTCAGTAAGTTCTTTATGAGGTAATGAATGATCATTTTCCCTAAAGGATTAGTTCATTTTAAAATGAAAATTACCCCAAGCTTTACTCGCCCTAAAGCCATCCTAGGTGTATATGACTTTCTTCTTTCTTATGAACACAATCGGAGTTATATTAATAAATATCCTGACACATCCAAGCTTTATAATGGCAGTGAACGGGACCAACAAGTATGAAGCTCAAGAAAGTGCATCCATCCATCATAAACATACTCCAAACGACTCCAGGGGGTTAATAAAGGCCTTCTGAAGTGAAGCGATGCGTTTGTGTAAGAAAAATATCATTTTTTAACAAGTTATAAAGTAAAATATCTAGCTTCCACCAGACCGCCTTCCATATTCAACCTTTGAACTGCAAGATTCGAACACCTCTCGCTGTTCAAAACGCTTACGCTTGTCCTACACCCTCCACTTCAACTTATGAAAAAAGCGTAATTAACGTTACGCTTTCTTCGCAAGTTGAATACGGAAGGCAGTCTGGCAGGAGCTAGATATTTTACTTTATAACTTGTTAAATATGGATATTTTTCTTACACAAACGCATCACTTCACTTCAGAAGGCTTTTATTAACCCCCTGGAGGCGTGTGGAGTACGTTTATGATGGATGGAAGCACTTTCTTGAGCTTCATACTCATTTCCCGTTCACTGCCATTATAAAGCTTGGATGCGTCAGGATATTTATTAATATAACTCAGATTATGTTCATCAGAAAGAAGAAAGTCATATACACCTAGGATGGCTTGAGGGTGAGTAAAGCTTAGGGTAATTTTCATTTTAAAGTGAACTAATCCTTTAACACTCTTCAGTACAAATAACAAACAAAATATACAAGTCTTTTGAGGAGGACACTTGTTGTAGTCAGTTAATGTTATGTTGCAATAACATTTCCCTTCTCCAAATCTCTGTGTCATCTACTATGAGTAAACTGTGCGGTTGCGTACAGCTCAGACAAGAGAGGGCCGTCGCCCTAACAGCTGCCGAGGTGGGACTGACACTGGCCCGCATGCTCACATAGCTGACATTCAGGAGATAATCAACTTAAATATTTAGAAGTCCACGCGGTACAGTGCTCTAAGAGTCAATATGACAGAGAAATGAAGTCAATCTAGACTTCACAACTCTTAGCAGCCGTTACCCGAGATACATTCTTTGATGGCAGGAATTAAATCATCTTTAAATGTGGCTCAGATCAGATTGTATTCACAGAGAATGGTTTCTCTGGCTTAAAATATGCAAAAGTTTACTACCATATTAAAAAACGAGATGAGAAGCCTATTTATTTTGTAATATATAACTTTTTTTCACACATCATTTCAATGTTTGTGCAATTTGCCACTGCATATCTGAGTAAACACACAGTTATCCTGACCACAAAGTCTTTTCTCAAACCAGACAATAAAACCACGTGTAATTTTGTGTGTTATAGTTCTCAAGAGGCACCAGCAGCACATTAAATTTAGCTTTAATAATTATGCTATAATATTGTGTAATGCCACACTGTACCCTGTCTCCATGATCTGCTGACATGATAAAGCACCAATTACAGCACGCTATATTGATGAGTAACATTTAACCCAATAAGTCTAAGATGTTTCCAGTTGCAGACTCATTTGCATGAACATAAAAGTTGCAAAAGAACTGAATATAGGCACGTTTTCGCATGAAGATGAATTAAGAATCAAATATTTTGATAAAAATTTAACAAATATATAAGTGTATCTTAAAAATATAATAAATAAAGGCCTTCTGAAGCAAAGCGATGCGTTTGTGTAAGAAAAATATTGATATTTAACAAGTTATGAAGTAAAATATCTAGCTTCCGCCAGATTTACGCTTATTCAAGTTACGAAGAAAGTGTAAACTGGTGTCGCGTCAGTTACACTTTTTCCGTAATTTGAATACGGAATGCGTAGGACGTAGCGTAAGCTTTTTGAACTGCAAGAGTTTTACATTTTCTTTGTACGTTGAATACAGAAGGCGCAAGGCGGTCTGGCGGAAGCTAGATATTTTACTTCATAACTTGTTAAATATGGATTTTATATTTTTTTTATTTTTTTTACACAAAGCATCGCTTCGCTTCAGAAGGCCTTTATTAACAACCCGGAGCCATGTGGAGTACAAGTTTATGATGGATGGATGTGGATGGAAGCACTTTCTTCAGCTCACTGCCATTATTAAGCTTGGATGTGTCAGGATATTTATTAAAATATCTCTGATTATGTTCATCAGAAAGAAGAAAGTCATATACACCTAGAAAGGCTTGTGGGGGAGTAAAGCTTGGGCTAATTTTCATTTGAAACTGAACTAATCCTTTAAAGTAGTATCTCTATTAATTATTGTGATATTTACAAAGCCACTAAAATACGTACGGCAGCTTTATTGGCATGAAATATATAGAGGCTACCAGTTTTGCCAGCTATTTTCAATGGAAAGTAGCTAAAATCTGCTCATAACCTAAATGTTGCTAGATGACGTAATGCGCCAACTGTCTGCAATTTACATCAGTTTTCTACCCTAATCCTTTCTCAAATACTGTGTATTTTAATAAAATATATAGCCAAATGTCCAATGAACAGCTCTCATTTACATACTTTGTCAGACAACAAAGAGTATGACTGACTACATGTTAACCAGCAGTCAAAAAAGCCACTAGATTTCTTGCAAGACACCTTTATTGTTGAAAAGTTGCTAATCTAGCAAAAAAGTTGCTAAGTTGGACACGGCATCCATTTATCTATCTATCCATCACAAGTTGCACTCAGAAATGCCAATGGTAAATTATCCAGCAAGTTGTCAAAAGCTCTTAATAAATGGCTGTCTACTTGTTTATCAGTTGTTTTAAAAACATACATCTATAGTCATTCAAAAATATTCACAGATGGAAAAAAAAAACAAGTGGTTAGAGCCTTCAGACACTTTCAATTAATCACAAACTATATGTTGAAATCAGTGGTCAAAAAACCCTCCAATCTGCAAGCACAAGCATATACGGACAAACACAAGCACGTGGGTGCACCATCCAAACCCGCCATTTTAATCTGTCATACGGATGAGGTTACACCACTTCCTGTGTCAGTTAGCTTGCTGCCATTCCAGCCATACTTTCTAACTTGAGACATGTAAAGGAGGCCGTGTCAAGGAAATAGGATTCATTGGTCAAACCACAATTCAAAGAGTCATTGAGACCCACATATCAATAAAACTGATACTGATGAGAGCAGCCTCTGCAAACAAGCTTATGTAATTATGATTGATCGAGGTTTGGGGTGTCAAATCTGAATGACATAGCCACAGCCATGCTTTATTATTCATCTTTCACCCACTGACTCTAAACACACAGACAAATACTTGCTGAGAGTATGTGGAATGTAAACCATTTATTATCTCTAAACCAAGACAGCATGCTTTGAGATTACAGACATTTTAAAGCATAATTAATTTGTCTGTAGTAGAAACATTATGCATTTAAAATAAAAACTGCACTAGCAATAACTTATTTTTAACCCTAACATACTGTTTTAAACTAAAAACAAACAAAAAAAAACTATATAATGTAATATATAAATGTGTACAGTGGGGTCAAAACGTAAAGTTTTATGATTCAATATAATACACATGGTAGTTCATGCATATTTAGTGCTGCTGTCATTAAAGCAAATGAACAAACCAATATTAAGGCATTTTTAAAATTAATGCTAATATTTTTAATATTTACTCAAATTTTCCAGATCATTTGTAATGAAAATGTATTTAATTATAAAAATGCAAAACACAAGCTTGGAAGAACCCCACTGTATAATCAAGACGGAATACTGCAATAATGCAGTTATATCTATGACATCTATAATTGTATATAAATATATAAGTTGATGCTTTGACGTCTTGAATCATCTCGACAACAAGTTTTTGTTTACTCTGTAGTAGACAACGTGTGATGAGCAGCATAGGAAATAAACTTGCAAAGTTCGAAGGAAAAAAAAAAAAAATCGCAACAACAAACAGTGTGAAGTGCAAGCACAGTAAATTATTTCATACCTCCATCTTCCAGCGCTGTTGGCGTATTCTCAACTTGTTGTCGCTGTTTTTGCTGTGACACTTGCTGAAGTAACGCGCGCTCTCTCTCCTCACATGAGCGCAAAGTGTGCACGCGCTCTCTCAGAAGTCAAGAGGGTGGTCTTTAGTTATATTTAGGTCTGACTCTTACAACACTTCCACGGTCAAAAGATTGAGCCATGCGCAGCTAGAAGACCTTTTGCAGAGAACTGGCCTGTAGTTTCTTGTATATTCCCAGATTACAGAAACTACTTATGAAATATCTGTGCTGTAAGTGCTTCAAATGCCGTTAATACCAAGGTGCAGTTGTTCTTGTTTTGCAAAACGTTTTACACATAAAAACCAACACTTGATAAATATAATTAAAAAACGATGTTCATGTATTGAAGACTCCAGGCACCAGTCTTCTAGAAAAAGCCGTTTTATTTTACATTGAGCAGGTCGCCCCCTCATGGACGCAGCCATATTGGTTTCAATTGCAGTTTTTAATATTCACATGATATTACAGTTTCTTACATCAATGTTTAATTGGACTGAACAAATGTTTCAGAATATAAAAGCCCTTTTAAAATCTCAGAAGACCCTTGTGACTAAAAACCAAGTGCCAATACAGCTTGCGTGTATAATTGCAAAAATATCTGCAGATGCCTATAGTACACCAAAATGCTATCTGTAGCTCACAGGACTTTGAGGCACT
This sequence comes from Anabarilius grahami, assembly GCA_003731715.1. NCBI lineage: Eukaryota > Metazoa > Chordata > Actinopteri > Cypriniformes > Xenocyprididae > Anabarilius > Anabarilius grahami. The sequence goes on from RJVU01035392.1 coordinate 8,918,467, forward strand.
GTGAAGACGTTTCTTATGCAGGTTGCTCAGCATGTAACATAATGGGAGGGGCTTCAATATGAGAACATTAGTTTAGTGACAATAGTTCCATTTATGGATGAAATGAAAGAGGAAGCAGTATTTTTTTTACTGACCAAACTCTGTGCTGATATATAAACAAAACAATCATTATGGAAACTGTTTCCATGCCACTTTTTATACAGGCCTATATTGTCTCTCTAAGGATTGCATCTTGAATTTTTTTTTTTACTGCAATATACATACATTTCTAATGAACTCACTGTGACCATGATATACCGAACATGAACTGTGGATGTGCAGATGTGAAAACTATATCAACTGATCTCCACCACACAGCTTCCTCGTGTGAATTCGATGACAAAAACAGCGCAGACATCTACCACATAACTTTAAAAAGTGTGTCGGTATGTAATCCTAAAAAGAGAAACGTGCGCAGTTTTAATGTGGCGACGACAAGGAGAGCTGCGAGAAGCAGGTGTGTGCAGGAAGCCACACATTTGCTTGCTGTAGCCTACTTAGGCTTCCTGATCACACAGACTTTAACATGGGACTGTGCAGATACGTGCCAAAGATGTACAAAGATATATGAAACCTCAGTAAAGGACCGACACAATTTTAAGACATTGAAAATAAATATTGAAAACATAAAAATATGCTATAGTATGCACACTCCATATGGGTGTAACAGCTGCTGCCTAAATATTAGCGTGATTAACATTCAACACCATAATACTGAGGGGGCGTTCACGCTATCCATGAACTGCACTAAAAATGTTGAGTCATTCATTTTCAGAAATCAGGAGTTTTATTTTTAGCAACAGCGATCACTGGCAAGGCTAAAATGTTTAGCAAAGTTCAACTTAATGAAAATGAGCAGCGATGCAAAGCAGCAACCACTGGAAGATCTGATTTGATTAAATATGGAGTTAAGTAGGAAAACAACAACTTTAAATAAATACACTTTCAAATAATATTAAGAAATATACCTGGTTCAATACAAGTTAAGCTCAATCGGCATCATTGGTGACATGTTGATGATCAAAGTTACTTTTAAATGTAATGCATTACAATATTGTGCTACTCCCTAAAAAGTAACTAATTGCGTTACTTTGTGAAAAGTAATGCGTTACATTACTTTTGCGTTACTTTTTCTCACCTGGGCTGGGCTTGCTTGTTTGTTTTTTAACAACAAAAAAACTTTTATTTTTGGCAAATGTTAAGGCCCTTTCACACCATAAGTGAACTGAATAAGCCTCAGGCTGAAGGAAATGCATGTTTATGCCTGTACAGTAGAGGGCGCAGCTCAAAGAAACCTTTCAGCTGTGCTGCCGTTCTGGATTAAAGAAGAATAGGATATAGGAGAAGGAGGTTTAACACTCTTATTTCTAAATCTAATCTAAAGTCATTTTTGCTTATTAGTATGCTTGAATTAGATAATTGAAGGTCAGCAGCAAAGACACAGGTTAATAAAGTGAGATTAAAAACAAAGTATATTTGTGTAATTTAATATAGTTAATTATATTTCTATATTATTGCATTTCACTGTTTTTATTCATTTTGAGAAATACAGAATGTTTTCGTGCAAGTGAGATGAGTAAATATTCACATTTACTTTGTATGCAGAAAAGCCTCAAGCCAACCGCAGCCTCAAATTAGGCAATATGGAGCCCAACATTTCACACTTAATATTCAACAATATTACTGATCAGCCTGCGTTGACACCATTGTATTCGAACTGAACTGAACTGAGATGGAGGATGACATCACTGTTCTGATCTGAGATAAATTAACTAAATTAATAATTAATGATTTTTACAATGGAAATTAATCAATACTGAACTTACTTAAGCTGGACAAAAACACAATTTTCTTCTAGTGCTGCTATACAGCCAAAATTATGTTTCCTGCTATCACTGTAAAGCTGCTTTGAAACAATCTGCATTGTAAAAAGCAATATATAAATAAAGGTGACTTGATTTTAGTCTAGAACTACAATAACCATCATGTTTACACAACGCATGCAACATCTCTGCACTCTCTCTAAACATGGGGACAGGAGAGCTGTCAGTCCATCAATGTGAAAAAGTAACTTAGATATTTTGTTGTAAATTGAAAAAGTAAAACGTTACTTTACTAGTTACTTGAAAAAGTAATTTGATTACGTAACTCAAGTTACTTGTAATGCGTTACCCCCAACACTGTTGATTATCACCCCCCAATTTTTTTATTATGGTTATGGTGAGGCAGTTAAGGTACATTCAAGTTCTCCTCGAGAATTCGTATTTGTGAGCAGGCAAGTCGTAATTACAGAGCAATTGCTTTTTACATGACTTGAACGTACCATTGTAGTCGAAGTACATGGGGCCAATTTTTGGAGAATTTAAAGCTTTTAATTTTATAAAGCACTTTTATTCTTCAGTTAAAACCTATTTGAGCTATCAAGTTGTTCCAGTAACTTTTATGGTCAATTTAGGATTTTTGGCATTGCTGTGTCATGGCGATGAAGTCTCATCATTTCAATTTATCTTTACGCAGAAAAGGTTAATAAGTATTTTTTACACACTCTAAAATCATGTTAACATGCATATTGTTTACATCCTGTGACTATACTACTGGAACAGTGAGAAACCTATTTTTTAACATTTATTATTGTTAAATTAGCCTAATTTACTTCCATTGCCTCATTATAACCCAGAAGATTTTTTTTTGTCAAAAGAAAAAGTGGGACAAGTCAAAATGAGTTGATGTGGTAATCAAATTTAACTTGCAATGAACCCAGAATATTCCTATAAACACCGTCAGTATAAATGCCCATAAAGGCCTGTCAGTCAAAACATGACCTTTTTATACATCTATTTATGAAGTACCCAAAAGAATGAGGTACTTCTGGTCTCTTCTTTGTTATCTGTTTAGCCTTGTTTCATTTACTTCTGCAAAATCTGTAACTCTTCCTGCTCTGGGTTTCTCCCTGCAGCAAAAGCGCTATTTTTTCTTCCTCCTGTCCATTTAGAGAAGAAAGATCTGGAATTTTCCCCAACAAAGAAGAAAAGAACAGGGTCCAGACAACTGTTAGCTGTGCACAAACAATGCGCTACGACGGCAGCCCTACGGACTACCAAAATAAAGTCACACGAGTCTCCGTATCCATTCATCTTGACTTGCTTCTCAGCTGATAAGAAGATCGTCCGCACTATGTGATAAGGTAAAAAGCACACCAGAAAGATCCCAAGGCTGATGATGACCAGAGCGCATGCCTTCTTCCTGCAAGGTCTGGTCCTACCGAGTGCAGGACTAGGCCTCAAAAGATTCTTTGCGACAAAAACAGAGCAGAAAAGGATGACCACCAAGGGCACCACAAAGCCCACCGGAAACGTAACGTTGTTGATAAGGAGCAACTGGTCCACGCCGTCCACTGCCAACTCCAAGCATCGAGAACTGCCCTCATCATGAGGTCTTTTCTTAGTGAACAACAGCGGACTGCAGGCCAAACCCATCAAGACCCAAATGAGCCCACACATGATACCCGTGACGTAGTGGGTCTGTATGCGTATGTACAGGTACGGCCGCGCCAGTGCCAGGTAACGCAAGATATTCAGGGCAACTAGGAAATACACCGAGCTGTACATATTGAGATAAAACACGTACAAGATGAGTCGACAGGCGACTTGACCAAACAGCCATCGAGAGTTCAGCACATAGTAAGTGATCCTGAAAGGCAAAGAGCACACCAGCATCAGGTCTGACACCAACAGGTTCACCATTAATAGGCTGACTGGAGTTAAACTCTTCTGGGTCCTCCATTGGCTGAAGAAGACGCAGATAGATAAAGAGTGACCGGCAAGTCCCAGGACAAAAATGAATATGTATGCTGCAGGGTACACTAGGCGTTTGAAGTGATCGGTGTTATTGGAGCCTAAACAGGAGACGTTTTCCCTGAGCTCTGGAGAAGACGCATTCATGTCCTTCCCTGGAGAAAGATGACAAGGTTTGGATACAAATTTAGTGATTTAAAACAAACAACAAAAACTAGGTTTTTAAAGGAATAGATCAAAACATTTAAAAAAATTACAAATTCACCCTCATGTCAATCCAAAAGGATAATATTTTGAAGAACTGTTTTGGTCCATACAATGAAAGTCAAAAACAACACTGCACCTCAATTACTTTCATTAAATATATGAATATATTTTTTTCCCAAAATATCTTGCAAGCAAGCCATTTTTGAGTGAACTATCCCTTTGGGAAGCTATGTATTACCTTGGCTTAGTATGATACTGTACACTCCAAAAATAAAGGTTATTTATTGGGATCTATGGTTCCAAGACATCCATGGAAACTTTCCATTGCATTCCATTCTTTATAGTGGAAAAAGGTTCTTCAGATTTTTTAAATATCCTTCACTAAGAAAAAACGTTCACTCAATGGTTATTTAAGGAATCCAAAATGCTATTTTTACTGCATCACCACAAAAACCCCCTTTCGGAACCTTTATTTCTAAGAGTGCAAGTGCTTTGTATTCTTACTGGAAGTTTTACTGTATGTAGCATTTGCAATGCACTTTTTCATTTTCTTCTATTTTCAAAAGCTGTATGACAAAACAGGCTTTTTACTCTAGCACGAACAATCTCCATTAAATACCCAGTTAGTAACAAGCCTTTTAAAAAGAAATCCTAGTATCAAATTACTTCTCAAACTTCTATATAGTAGTTTTGAACAGCAACAATTGTGATTTAAAGCAAGTTAAAGACACCCATTGATTGCACATTTAACAGAAAACTTTAAAAGCAAGACTTTACCTTTTCTGCAGTGTGAAGTGGTGAAATCAGGTCTTTCAAAAGCGCTCAGTTATGTCACTAGCCAAACCAGCACAGCATTGTCAGCTACTGGAGGAGGTATGAGGTACAAAACACAGTAGGCGGAGGATGTCCCAAGAACAACCTCCCCATCAACACTTTAATCAGTTCAAATGGACTGATTCATTTCCTTCTCTAAGAACAGCAGCCATACTATAACAGCACTTGTTCCATGCATATGTTTGTAGATCAGTATGGCAGTTCTTTCAGTTGCTTTAGTTTCAAAGTGTTTTGAATAATATGTCCTGATATACACGAAAGGTCCAAAGTCCTAAGCTTATCCCCATTTGTAAAGTGACTAAGGCAATTTAGATGCAAAGCACTAAAACACTGGTTATTGTGCTTTGCGCGTGTCAGCTTTAAACCACAACAGCTTATGCAGATGTGCATTTTTACCACCACCTGTAATTTGAGCCACCCAATTGTGCTGCCCTAAATTTTCTCTTTGATCACAAGCACTTCTGATGAAGATGTACTGATAACCTTTTAAAAGAAGCCACTGCTGACAAAGCCGAGCCTTTGTGAACGAGCGTCTGTGACGACAGCAGTACATTAAAACCCATAAATTATGTGCTGGGGAAATTTAAATGAACTGCATTGAATGTACAAACATGTTCCAGTATTTGAGTCACGATCATACTGAAGAATTAAAACGAGTGACGCATATATGAAATAAATTATTGGGAAGCAAGGGATGCAAAAATGATTTGAGAGTAAAAATAAAGTCTCTGCAAAGACATGATTCTCTGAACTTCAAACAAATAACACTAGCAAGACATTTATGAGCTTACCATTTCCTGACAAGCAGCATTCCAGTAGGGAATAAATCTGCCAGCACTTGCCTAAACAGAGTTTGATTGATCATTTTAGCACCATGTGCTATGGCTACAGTCTCAGTTTGTGGTAACAAGAGGCAGGCAAAGGTGCCACTGTCTTCCTTGAATCAAAAAACAAAACAGGACACTTCATTTTTCTTTAACAAACAAGTCAGTTGTTAAAACTTTTGAAGCATTACATAATTTTTCAAAAAGAACATTTGAGGTATAGCATAATTTTTTGAATATTAGTAACAAATCTGAAAAACAGTCTTAAAATTCAATAGCAAAACAACAATGCCGCCAAGGAAGAACATGAAAAGGTCAAATAGAGGACCGCACACACGCACATCCACTCACACAACAAATCGCATCCTAAAAACCCAGTAATGCTTAAACAGCAACAAATTTAATTAAATCCATTAACTTTTATCACTCAAAATAGGGAGTCCTCAAAGATATGCTTTGAGAGAGGCCACAAGCAGGGTTCACATCTGCAAAAGATGTGATGTCTTTACCTAAAACATGATTAAAGGAAACACTGTTGTAAAATTTGATGTTAACCCCTATGTAAATCACCCTTTCCTGTACAGCAATGAGGAACAACAGGCAGCTCTAGAATTAATGAGGGGAATAAAAAAAACAACCACAAAAACAAAACAATAAATTATCATCATGACTCTAAACCTGCCAATTATTATATGTTTGTAGATCAATTGAGGGGTATGCTTCATGTTATTTCCTCTACCACAAATTCAACTACAAAATAAAGAATAAAACATCCTTCATGGACACTCACATGCTTAAAACAAACTAAAATTAAATAACACAAGAAAAGGACCTGTGCTACTTTAGGAAATGCAGTGCATCGCTTAATTACTAAAATAAGTAAAGAAGTCTAAAATGTAGTAACTTAAAACACCCAGGGATGTCAGCCTTTCCTGTTCATGGTAGAGTGGTTTTCCTCAGGCAGTACAGAAAGGATTTATTCAGGGCTCTAGATGCTCTTTAACGGACTCCTCCTTCAGTTTCTGTTCCTGCATACGAGTACGTGTCGAGTCTGAAGAGACAAGAACAAACGTTTTTAGCAACAGTAGCATTTCACGTGATGTTAAATTATACTCAGTGACTTGCAAATTTTGACTACGGTACTTTGCTAGGATTCGGAATCTAGTTAGGCTGTATAGAAAATAAGTTTTATTTGTTGAATATTTAGCTAGAAAATATGGAATGCTTGTAATTCTTAATTGTGACCCTGGAGTTCTGGACCACAAAACCAGTCATAAGGGTCAATTTTTTTTAAACTGAGATTTATACATCTTCTGAAAGCTGATAAATAAGCTTTCCATTGATGTATGGTTTGTTAGGATAGGACAATATTTGTCTGAGATACAACTATTTGAAAATCTGGAATATGAAGCTGCAAAAAAACCCAAAAAAATAAAATAAAATCTAAATATTGAGGAAATCGCCTTTAAAGTTGTCCAAATGAAGTCCTTAGCAATGCATATCCACTCACAAAAATAAAATTGATGTATTTACAGTAGGAAATTCACAAAATATCTTCATGGAACATAATCTTTTCTTAATATCCTAATGATTTTTGGCATAAAAGAAAAATCGATACTTTTGGCCCATACAATGTATTGTTGGCTATTGCTACAAATATACCTGTGCGACTTATGACTGGTTTTGTGGTCCAGTGTCTATTATTATTACGAGAAACACTATAGGTTTTGGGGTCGGTAAGATTTTTTAATGTCTCTTATTCTCATCAAGACTGAATTTATTTGAACAAAAATACAGTAAAATCAGTAACATGGTGAAATATTACTAAAATTTAAAATAACTTTTCTATTTGAATATATTTAAAAAAATAATTTCTGTCAAAGCAAAGCTGAATGATCAGAAACGATCCTTTAGAAATCATTCTAATATGCTGATTTGATGCTCATTAAACATTTCTTAATATCAATGTTAAAATAGTTGTGCTGCTTAATATTTTTAGAATATTGTAGAATCTCATTTATTTGAAACTGATTTTTTTGAATCATTATAAATGTCTTTACTGTCACTTTACATGATGTATAGCTTTTATTGCACTTATAATTCATTTATGAACAAACTTTTCTTTTGGTTTGCATCTATCTAATTCCAATAAATAAGCTTTTATTCATGCCACCATTTGACTCATTAAAAATTCTGCCATGTCTAGACAGGTAGAAGTGTGACGCCAGAGCATCTTTGTGGTTTGGGGAAATCCAGCTTACAGTTCAGAAAACAAACATGCTTACTCATCTCAGCCAGCTTCTGGATCAGCGTTGACTCGCCACTTGATTTGCTAAAAATGAAAGTGATAAAAATGGGTCTCAGTGACTCACTGGATTGAAACTTGGATAAATGAAGAAGAATAGAACATAAATCTCACCTTCCATCAGCTTCATCTTGTCCATCCATGTCAAAGCGCAATCTCTTCAGGGGTTTGGGGGCAGAGCCTCCATCCAGACTCCTCTTGAGGGACCAATCAGTGCTGCTCACCATCTGATTGATCTTCTGAAATTTGTCTGCAGACTGTTGAGATGAAGTGAGAGATTTTAAAATCAAGTCTAACACATTTAAAATAGTCTGAAAGTTTAATAAATGCTTTCCATCACTAACCCCAAAGGATTCGCCGATAGATATAAGAATTCTGTACAGGACAAAGAGAAAAGATACAATTAGTACCACACAACGCACATAAAGACTTTTAAGTTAAAACTTTTCGAAAAAAATATAAATAAACTAGTCAACCTCACTAATCATCCCACCTCACAACAAAAGTGAAAGTTAAAGTCAACACACAATTCAACGTTTAAAATATAAAGATATTAAGATTTAATTCTCTATGTGCCCAAAATTAGTAGACAATCTCCCAAATATAATGACAGATGCGAACACTGACCTGCTCCGTGGGGTCATGACCACCGGGGACATACGGCTGCTTTTCAAGGGGGAGACGTAGACGTTATTGCTGCCGGGCACACGCAGAGGAGAGTTTTTATAGGGGCTGCAGGGGATGTGAGGAATGGGAGACAGGGGCGGCGGCTGGAAGACAAACAGAAACACCCTCAAGTCAACCACAAGTTGTTGTAGGAAACATTTTGTTCAATTGAACATGATTTCAGGCCACTAGAGGGCAGTATAACACAAAAAAATATTCAATGAAAGTGTAAAACGTAGCATGTCTCACCCGAGGAGAGGAATACTGAAGAATGTTAGTCTTGAGCTTCTGCATGAAGACCAGATTGTAGAAGACAATGATGGAGTCGTACTGACCCTCTCTGATCAGCACACGCTTAAATGTCTGACACATCCGGAAAAATTAAAGAGAGAGATAGGTTGTTGTGCGATTGTTAATATTACTTGAATGATCATCTGAAACAAATCATTTAAAAGGGAACAAGACAGATTGACTCTCACCTCCTGATTAGTATTGGGCAGCTCTTTATAAGCGGTCACAATAGTTTTGAAGCGCAAGTCCACGTTCTTCACCTTGCATATGGCATACATAGCTGACATAATCAACTGCAATGAACAGAAGGAGTCGGTCAAGCTTCAAAACATTTTTATTGAACATACCGCAAAGCTAAAAGAAAGCAAATGCATTATATTATAATGTTTAGGATAAAAAGAACTGGTAGTACCTGGTCTAAATGTCTGTCTCGCATTAATTCGTACTCGTTCTGGAGGGTGTGCTGAAGCAGGGTCCATATTATAGGCTCCAGTTCTGGGTGTGAGGTCAGCAGGTGCGAGAACAGCGTTTTCAGTCGCAGGTAGGCCATCCTGTACACTATAAATTAAAAAAAAAAAAACCTGAATGATTTTAGGAGAGCAAATGCAACATACTTGCATGTTTTATGGGACTCATGCCTCAAATGGATATTAAAATTACACTAAAAATCTGAAAAACTATTTTTGCTTGTGTATTAAGTAACAAAATGGCTTAAAATACTCTTTTAGATCTCAATGTATGTGAAAGTAAATTATGGTATAACCTACACTTTTTGTAGAAAAGGCTCAGAGAGTTTGAACGGGGTGCTTTGGTGCCTGGTGTGGGGGGCTCAGCCTCTGTTGACGGGGGTGGACGGCTCGGCCGGACAGGAGAGAGATACCTGGGGAAGGTGAGAAGGTTAAACCTTACATTCACATTTTGCTAATGAAAAGAAGCTAAAAATAAGAGCTAATGGATGTCATTGGTTAAAAAGTTTGTTGTCTGTAAGATTTTTTAAAAGATGTGCTCACCAAGGCTGCATTTATTTGATCAAAAGTACAGATAAAAATTTTTAAAAAAGTAACATGGTGAAATATTATTACAGCTACAAATAATTATTTTCTATTTAAATATATTTTAAAATGGAATTTATTCCTCTGATGGGAAAGCTCTGAATGCCAAATTTGATCCTTCAGAAATCATTCTGATATGCTCATTTGCTGCTCTAGAAACATTTCTTTTTATTATCAATGTTGAAAACAGTTGTTCTGCTAAATATTTTTGAAGAAACTGGGACACATTTAAGGATTTAAGGATTCTTGGATTAATAGAAATTGCACCACGAGGAGGTGAGGAAAGAGGAGCAAGCTTCCAGAGGTGCTATGAGCGAGGAAGCACAGGTGTATCCTATGCGATCCTTTCTTGTCAAAAAAAAAACCTGACGCACATATAAATTCTCCTTCCCCTTCACATGTGTCACAATTTTAATTAATGCTTTTCCATAGCAGTTTAAATAAACCATACACCTCACATATTTCAACAGGGCATCTTGCTTTATTATTATTTATTATGAATTTCTTAAATAACCATAAGGTCCCTTGAGCGCAGCTGGTGATGCTTTGAAGTGACGACTATCAAGAATATTCCAACGTACAATAAGATTTCCTTCAATTTCCATCTTCATTTTCTTCCCTTGCATCCTACGGGGGGTGGAGCTGAGACACAAGGAAAGGAAACTAATAAGCATTCAACACAATCATCCCTCAACAGCTCATTCACAAACTGATCGAGCTGGGGCTCAACCCTTCGCTATGCAACTGGCTGTTGGACTTTCTGACTGGAAGACCTCAGGCAGTACGGGTCGGCAGCAACACATCCAGCACCACCACACTGAACACTGGGGCCCCCCAAGGATGTGTGCTGAGCCCCCTCCTCTTCACTCTGCTGACCCATGACTGCATACCGTCACACAACTCCAACCTCTTTATTAAGTTTGCGGATGACACGACCGTGGTGGGTCTCATTAGCATCAGAGATGAGACAAACTACAGGAGCGAGGTGAGCCGCTTGGCTGGGTGGTGCAGTAACAACAATCTCTCTCTGAACGTGGAGAAAACGAAGGAGATTGTTGTTGACTTCAGGAGAGCGCACACTCAGCATGTTCCTCTGACCATCAACGGTGCGACTGTGGAGAGAGTGAGCAGCACCAAGTTCCTGGGTGTGCACATCACCGAGGACCTCTCCTGGACCGACAACACCACAGCACTGGCCAAGAAATCTCAACAACGTCTCTACTTCCTCCGCAAACTGAGGAGAGCCAGAGCCCCACCCCCCATCATGTGCACCTTCTACAGAGGCACCATCGAGAGCATTCTGACGAGCTGCATCACTGTGTGGTATGGCGCCTGCAATGCGTCCTGCCGGAAGACTCTGCAACGCATAGTGAGAGCAGCTGAGAAGATCATTGGTGTCTCTCTCCCCTCCCTCCAAGAAACTTACGGAACCCGTCTCACTCGCAAAGCCCTCTGCATCGCAAGTGATCCCACCCACCCGTCACACAGCTTCTTCAGTCTGCTGCCATCAGGGAGGAGACTGCGGAGTCTCCAGGCCAGGACCAGCAGATTGAAGGACAGCTTCATCCATCAGGCTGTCAGGAAGCTGAACTCGCTCCCGAACTTGCCCCCCCGTCCCTTTTCTGCCCCAGGCACCACTGAACTATGAACTAAGTACTGGCTCTCAAAACTTAAAGGGCATATTGCAGGTTAGAAGCCTAGTGAGTCAATGTATTGAAAGATAATGTAGGAACTATATTTTAAAGGGGACCTATTATGCAAAATTCACTTTTGCATGGTGTTTGGACATAAATGTGTGTTGGCAGTGTGTGTACACAACAGAGGTGGGAGTAAGTCACACATGTGCAAGTCACAAGTAAGTCTCAAGCCTTAACCTTCAAGTCTCAAGCAAGTCCAAGTCAATTTTTGTGAGAATCAAGCAAGTCAAGTCAAGTCACTGCTTAGGTCAAACAAGTCACTGGCAAGTCATACAAATGTTTGATGATTTGACTGAATTTATATAAAAATAAGTTAAAACTACAGTAGTTACAAACTATGGGAGTTTTATTTGCTACAGAAAAATTGCAATATGCATTTCTACTCAAAAGGTGTTTACATACAGCTGAGCTGTCAATACAATAAAAATCTAAAAATAAAAAATAAATAAATGAATGTGTGTGTGTATGTATGAGTGAAAAGTGTATTGTTTGCATGTGCATGGTTGTGTTTGCAAATTAGATTTTTTATTTTTTATTTGTGTGTGCGTGCGTGCGTGCGTGTGTGAGTGAGTGAGTGGTGATTTGATTGAGTATGATTCATTAATATTTGTGAGTGAATGTGTGTGCACGTGTATGAGTGAAAAAAAGTGTATTGTTTGTAAGTTTGTTTGTTTTTGCATAGTTGGGTTCGCAAGCCTGTATGATTTTTGTGTGTGTGTGTGTGCATACAATATATTTATGTGCATCTCCATAAACTATAGGTTTTTCACTCGAAGTCTAATACTGAAGACCAATTATTAGACACTGTACACATCAGTGCTACTGCAAAAGCTGATATTTCCTTATAAACAGTGAATAACCATTTACAATGCATTGCACTTGCAAAAATTTAAATGTGATTATTTTCTCTGTTACCTATGTTCTTTGATTATTCTCAATGACAGACAGCATTGGTTGCTGTCACTTTAAGATCTGCCGCACATGATGCGGATCTCACGCGCATCCCACTTTCTCACAACCAATTTAGTTTAAGACTTTATTTAACTCATTCAAGGCTGCTCTAATGAGGATACTCGACAAAACGGACATTACTGGCATTATGTGTTATTGTTCGTTCAAGCGTGACATTCTGGCGTGCGTCTTTCTGCGCGTTGTGTGTGACAGGACATTCACAGACAGCGCGTTCTCTTTTTCTCTTTTGGCACGCTTAAATGGTTTTAAAGCATTTGCATGAATAAGAGCGTGATCATATTTGTAATGCTAGCCAAAGGATTACAGAAAAAAACAGATGCTGCGTTTGCGTTAAATATTTTTGAAGTTAAACTGGAAAACGTTGACAGCACTGATTTTAACCCAATTTTCTGTTTAATTAACACAAAACCAATTCAAAGTCAAATCTTAACATGTCCAAATAATTTTTTACTGAATTATTCTTGGCATAGCACCTTCCATGTTCAGTCACGACTGTCCATGCTCTTACGTTAGCTCTCTGCTTGCCTGCTGCGTCACGTGGTTAGGTTGCGGCGCGTTTAAAACAGATATTTATTAAACAAAAGACAAGTTATTTCGAGTCATTTAGCTCAAGTCCAAGTCAAGTCTCAAGTCATGAATGTCAAGTCAAGTCAAGTCTTTTATTAATATTTGTCAAGCAAGTCTCAAGTCCTTAAATGTGCGACTTAAGTCTGACTCGAGTCAAGTCATGTGACTCGAGTCCCCAACCTCTGGTACACAACCACCCTATAATGATAAAAATTCAACCACTCCTTTTTTTTTAATCCCAATAAATCATAAGCATTGTCTCAGAACAAGCCGTTTGCAGGTTCTTGGCAATGTGACGTCACTTTAGCCACAGGCCCTGCCCACGAATGTTGACAGAGATTGGCGTTTTAACATCGAACCGCCCTGAGCGAGTTCACAGCAAGTTTATACATACCCCTTTTCCACCAAGGCAGTTTGAGTGCTGGTTCGGAGCCAGAGCCTAGTTTCAAATGAGTTCTTTGTCTTTCAACACCCAAAGCACCAGCTCCGAACCAAGAAAAATGGTTCGTAAGTAGCACCAAAACATTGCTGGGCTAGAAGTAAGAACCGCTTGCGTCAGGGGCTGGGTTACCGTGACCAACAAGAAACTTGTGACCGCCATTTTCGAAATCGCAGCTAATCGAGCTAATAGCAGCTCGATTGTAATCTCCATCTATATACAAATTACGGCGAGCCGTGTTTGGATGCCGATCCGATGTAGGTTCACAAAGCCATGAGCATCAATAGACAGATTCGGTGGGTGACATCGGAGTGCTGCGGGTCCGAGGGAGCGTTTGTAGAGCATACGACTCCTTGTGCTTTTGGATCGTTCTCGTGGTGCTTTGATGTCATGCGCCGATCGCTCTGCGAGAAGCCGATGCATCTCGAACAAGCTTGGTGTGTTTGGCGCTGCAGCGCTAGCTTTGCTTTGAAATATGAAGACGAGGTGGATTAATTTTGTTTTCGAAGAAAATGCTCCCTCAACTCTACCGAAATTAATTTATGTCGACTTTGTGAACGAATGTCAATACAAAAGGGACAATACAAAACAGAGGTTGTGCTAAAAATGTGTTACTCAAGGATATATCAGTACAAACTGTTCGTGATCCAGCTTACAGTCTCCAGAGTGATACTGGACACGGCAGTAATGAAGGTGAGAGCACTTTATTACAGTTCATCGGAGTTGATTTACGGATATAAATTGTACCAGTTAATTAAGCACTGCCCAAAAAGGCATAAGGTCTTTATATACTTGTTTACTGTTAGTTGTAATGAGTGTTTCTGTGTACTTTGCTATGTATCTTGATTATAATGCAAGGGAGAGAAAGTTTGTGGATAATATTTTAATGCACACTTGCACTGTTTTATTAAGCTCTTACAGTGATTTTCTAGAGTGAAAACAGACGCTTCATATTTTGTGTGAAGTACAATAAACGTCAAAAAAACTCATCTGTAAAGTTTTGGCCATCATTCGGATAGGGTCCGGTACAACAGGGATGTACTAATATAGTGGATAAAAACAAGATATAAGTTATAACCGTAATTAAACTAAACTATACCAGTTCTATCTCCATGCAGCATATATTCGCAGTTTCTGACATTATAGTGCGTCCTGACTGAATTCTGACAGGGGAGAATGAGCTCTTGAAGCTCCGCCCTCTAAGGCCAAGCGCAGCAGCTCATTTGCATTTAAAGGGCACACACTGAAACTGTGCATTTTTGCTCAACCCCAAAAAGTGGCAATTTTACCATGCTATAAAAAATTTGCTGTGGGGTATTTTGAGCTAAAACTTTACATACACACTCTGGGGACATCAGAGACTTATTTTACATCTCGTAAAAAATGGGGCATAATAGGTTCATTTAAATTTACTAGATTTAAATTTAAAATTTTACTTCCACATCTGAAAAATGCCAAACCGGAAGTGACGTAACGGGAGGGAGTGCGGTCAATTTAAATAATAGGAAAACAGTGGATCACAATGACAGTTCGGAAGCTGAGGAAATTGTAAATGTTTATTCATGTTCTTATGACAGACCACAGCCATACAATTAGTCTGCGAGCAGGGACAGGCCGGGATTAGACAGAACGACAGTAAGAGAATACAAATTTAGTTGTGGTGTGAGGAGAATCAGTGGAGAACAGGGCAGGAGACCAGTGTTAGCTAATAGATATATACACATTAGCTAACGATATGTAACACTGTGCTCAGATCACAATATTTTACAGATTATCATCATGTATCAGACAACAACAAAGGTAGTATTGATCATCTAGGAGTATTGATACTTACCAATAACACAAACTAATAAGCTTTGATCAGGCGTATGTCACACTCGGTAATATCGGTCCACGCTAATATTACGTGATATAGCGGTTTCTCATCACGATTGTTTTGGTAGTTAGCAAATGTAAAAAAAAAAAAAAAAGACTTGCAGTGCACTGTTTCATTGTTTCAATGTTGACATTGATTCGCGTAAAAACAACGGTGAAGAAGCATCGCGTGTGGATATTTATTCTTCATTTAATATCATCATTTACAGTAGTATTACAATGTTGAACTCCATATTGCCGGAATGATAATCCTCAAGTCTAAAGTGAACATGTTTTTCGGAGCAGATGCAGAAGTGAAGTCCCGTCTCTTCACCTGCACAAAACGCACCTAGGCACGGAAGATAGCACCATCCTTTTTCTTGTTAGTAAACCTCTGGTCTCGATGTCCTGACAGGCTGGAGTTTGTGCAACATCCACAGACAAAATAATTTACCATGACGATGATAAATTGAAATAAAACTACTGAAAACACTGACTCACGACCGCTCCCACTGAATACCAACCTACTCTTAACTGAGTCAACACAGAGCCCAGCAAACAACTCACTCTCGTGATGTGAAATTACGCGACATTGAAAAAAATAAAAAATAAACGGTCACTTTATCTACTAAATTTGTGCCCTCATGTCCTGCAAAACATTTTAAAATCCTACAGTACTTTTTCCATATAGTATTTTTGTACAAGGTTATATATTCATCTCAAAAATGTTTTTAACCTACAATATGCTCTTTAATGACCAGATTCGATCTGGAGAATATATTTTATAGATTTTTACATGTAAGACATTACTATGATACAACAATCAGAAGAGCAAAAATGATTACTCCCCTTTGATAAATATATTCATTAATGCTTATAATACAAATGATAGTGTCAAAAGATTAATATCTGGTATATATACACTTGTGTCCAAGATATTTAAGGTCACTCTACTAGGTATATTAAAGAAAAGTGGGGAAAGAAAATTCAGATTTGCATCCCAGATGAAGAATGGCTAAACTTATGGCATTCACAGTGTGTAACATTCATTCCAGGGTGTCAAGGGAAATTTGTTGAAAAAATACTAGTTTCTTTATCTCACCTAAAGTGAAAGCCAAACAAAAAGTAATTACAAATCTCATCCTGCTGGGGGCAATGTGGCACACTATTAGCTGATCATGTACATATTTTCTGGGCTTGCCCAGTTGTGAAACGGTCAGAAATACATTCCAGTATAAAGGAGATTTTAGAGATTAAAATTATAGATTAAGATTATAGATTATATATATTTTTATATCTTGGTAATATACCAGATTCAGTTAAAAATAGGAATAAATATTTACTGAGATTCTACTAGCAGCAGCAAAAAAAAAAATCAATTGCTCGCTAATGGCTCCAGCATCTTTCCCCAGCGAGAATTCAGTGTGAAAAAAATTGTTACAGAAATGTATAAAATGGAGAGACTGACATTCAAATTGAGACTACAAGAAGAATGAAAAACACTGGGGAAAACGGACAACGCATATATCAAAACAGAGAGAAGGGAGTTAAATCTGTAATAGCAATGTGTATAATGCTATATATAAATGTTACTTTAGAGCAGCATAAAAGTATGGCTATGGAAATGAGTACTTCTATATGTTTGTATGCGCATATGAATGCATGTGTGTGTGTATATGTATGTCTATGTGTGTCAACATATGTATGTATGTTTATTGTTTACTAGGGATGGATACCGAGAACTGGTATTTTTTGGGACCAGTACTTAATTGGCGCAATACGCTACGTAATAAGTTTCAGGACAAACTATACTGTTATCGATACTTGCAGAAGCTGCTGCTTGTCATTTATCAACAAAGTAGGCAACACTAGTAATATAATGAATCATTTACAAACAAAACACGCCATCTATCTCAAGCAATGCGCTGTATTTACTATGTCTCCGTTGTCTCCCAGCTCCGACTCCCCAGCCTCAGGCGAAGGTAACATTCATTATAAAATAAGAAATAAGTCTTTAGTTAGTACTAGTTAGGGTTGGGAATCGAATACTTGAGGTCAGGAATCGGATATCTGTTTTAAAAATAAAATTTCGATTCTCGTGTGCTGTACGCTTGTGTAACAGTGCAGATCCGTGCAGCTCAAGTGACAGCACTAATATTCCTGCTGCCGTCTCTATAACAACACTAAACAAACAACAAAAGACAAAGAGAAAATTTGCATAAAAATAAAACTGCTAATAGGTGGTGGTAAATCTTAATGTGTCATTCATTCAGTCTTTCAAAATGCAGATTCATTCAAAATCACCGTTTCTTGGAGATGTGCAACAGTTCTGGTGTGTCTTTGTTTTAAACTATTTTCAGGAAATAGTTAATATCAACTTGTTTATTGGACTTCAATAAGATCAGCAAGTACCACATTTGGAATCATGCCAATACTATGAGAAACAGCTGCGATAAACGGTGAAACTGGTGTTCAGCAGCAACATCGGTTATATATCACTTGCCCACCGTGACAGCGGCACTGCCCCCAATGTCATTTCGATATTTTTAAAAGTAATAATAATCATTTAAGTTCAGTTAGAGAATAGACACTACAGTTAAAAAGGAATGCGTCTGCTAAATTTAGTGAGTTGAAAGAGTCGCAGCACAGATCAGCAGCAGGAGTCAGATTTCAACTTACTTCACCCATTTCGCCTCACTTTTCTGAATGACAAGATGGATGAAGATTTGATTGCAAAGCGAAATGTAAAAGCGCATATTTAAGCTAGTTTGTCATTGTACTGTTTTTTTGTTGTGTTTTTCATTAAGAATAATAACGAACACACCCACCATTCAAGCAATTGCCGCTACTTCAAAAGTGAAAGTATGCGCACGGGCATTCATAACGGTGTGTTTTTTTTTATTTAAATTGTTCAGTGTAGGTGCATTTTGGGAGACTTTTTATTCTGATTGTATTATAGATCTGTTCACGAGAATCGATCGGGTCACTCGCACCGGTGCGCCTAAATATTTTTTCAAATCAGTATTTTTCATGTGTTCGTATTCAAACTCCAGTTCTGACCGCATCGCGAGCAAAATACAAACAACACGTGCTGCTGTGCTAAGAGAAACATAGCCTACGGCTTGCGTGTTTGAACGCAGCTAGAGCAGGCAGAGGTGAATGAGCCGCACTTTTGTGACATTTGAATTCTCTGCTGTAATGCGATCTCACGCGAACATATTTTCCATTTGTGCTGGTAGATTACAGCAAAGCAATCCACATGCACACAAACCTCTGCTCTGGTCGCATCGCAGGAAAACACATTGTGTTGTAGCACTGAGGAAACGAACACCAACGATATGTCTCTGAATGACAAGAGACCAAGGCGAGAGAAGTGATACTTCCTCATGCATAATACCGCAAATATAATCTTATGCATACCAAGCGCAGTGATTGGATTAAATGAGCTTTATGTCATGAATATATGTCGAGAATCGCTCGAAACGGTCTACGTCAGCATATTCGACCATGCCCATACTTGGGCCGAAAGTACACGATTACGTCAGATTTTGTGACATTGCTCCGACTCAGCTTTTCAAACCGGAAGACAGAAATCACTCTGAAAAATGCAAAAATAACTATTTTTCACTTATGAATAACATTAAATGAGTGCCTTTAGTGTTTTCAATTATGTGCAGCCTATACATATCTGTTTACATCTCAAAAAAAGTTTTGGGCTTTCATGACCCTTTAAAGTAAAAGGAAAGAGAAGTACTGGTTTAAAAGAAAGATTCATTCACAAACCACACTGACTTGGTCATAGAGTTCGACTAACTGATTCAATGATCCAGTCGCAGTAGTTTTTAGGAGTTAACTCAGTGAGTGAAGAAGGCTAACAGTGATTCATTTAAATATTGGTCTGTTTATGTATAATTTGTTTGAAACTACTGATTTCAAAGGGGATGTTTGCTTTAAAGAGAACAACAGTCTACATATATTTCTACTATGATTATGTACAAGTATTTTTTTATCCATGAAAATAAATGCAACATAAATTTGCATAAACTGAAATGTCAACTGTTTCCCACCATCACATGCAAAACTTGCACACTGGGCTACATATGCAGTGGCTGACCTTTTTACTGACAACACTGACACAGACTAACCACAGCTCACAGACAAGCATTCTATTTGTGCGTACAGCCCCTAGACCAAATAACCTATACCTTCGTGTTAGCAACCTCAAAAGTCCCGAGGAGTGTTTTTGGTTCCCTATTCTGTTTGTTATACAAAAGGAAGCACGCCACTTCATTCTCACGGAAAGGTTTCCTGAAACTAGCAGGGAACTAGTGCTGCAATACACTGAACTATGACTAATCTAACTTTATACAATAGCTATTTCAACAACTAGCTCCTAGTGTAACTGTGACACTCCCTAACACCCTTCCTAACATCTCCTGAATAGTGAACTGTAATTTGTCGATAGTAATTAAAAGTTGTGTGGGTTCATCCCAAAACCATCACACCAGAAAAACACTAAATCAGTGTTTCCCAACTAGTGGGTCGCAACCCAAAAGTAGGTCACGGAGTGTCCAGTCAAAAAGGAAGAAAAAGAAACCATAAAAAAAAAAAAAAAAAATTGCAATTATACAATACTTTTATTTTGAAAGCTGTGCATGACAGCTGTCAGATTTTAAGTAAAGAGTGCCTAAGAAAAATTCATTGTCATGATTCATTATCTGCTGGCAGAGATGTCAGGCTATATGTCAGTGTCTTCTAATGTTATTTTCGTAATGAAATAAAAAGTTTCTCACCTCAGAAAACAAACATATACTATGCTCACGGCATGCACTCTTCAATTGAAGTGAATTGACATGTGGCCAAGTATGGTGTCCCATACTCGGAATTTGTGCTCTGCATTTCACTCATCCAAGTGCACACACACAGCAGTGAGTAGTGAACACACACACACACACACACACACACACACACACACTGAACACACACCCGAAGCAGCGGGCAGCCATTTTTGCTGCGGCGCGAGGGGAGCAATTGAGGGTTAGGTGCCTTGCTCTAGGGCACCTTGGTTGTGGGTAATGAGAGTGGAAGAGAGTGCTGTTTATTCACTCCCCCCACCTATATTTCCTGCCATACTGAGACTCGTAACCGTAACCTTAGGGTTACAAGTCTAACTCTCTAACAATTAGGCCACAACTGCTTCATGAATTGCGCATACACATGTGGAGGCAGCACTGTAATTCGCTATATATAAACAACAAATTAAATCACAAGCATGCAACTTCATAGTTACGGTACGTAGCAAGTCATAAAATTCCCAAAAAGTACCAATAAATTATAAAAAGTACATAATTGGTACATTGTGTAATAGCTGGGAAGGATTTGCATGCAGGTATAATGTTCATTCCATTCATCAGGTCAGGATCAGTGTCCATATTTTTATAAACAGTTTATTTTAGTATTGTGTATTTACCATGGTGACTGCTTCTGTAGTTTCCAATATACCACTTTATTGTCACTTTGATTTTTTTATTATATTTTTGATGATTGTGGTGGCTTATACTAACTTATTAATATTTTTGTATTAACAAATACTAGTTTGGGGCTGCTATTTAGTAGCCTTACCTTATACTGTTATTCATCAGTGTTTGTGTTCATATTGGAGTTGCGGCTGGGAAAATGTGGTTCCCATGCCCAAACCAGTTGACAAACACTGAACTAAATCATAGGCCCAAGAATCACAAAAGCATTTTTTTTATCAAAATAAAC
>RJVU01035392.1:8946741-8958447 GCA_003731715.1 Anabarilius grahami
ATTTTATTCAACATTCATGCTTTTTGTTGTTCAATGAAAGAATAGATTAAAGTTCTACTCAAAAATAAAGTCAGAATTTTCTTTTCTTTTTTTTTTAAATTTGTATTTATTTTGCATGCATGTCTGCTTATGACCAAACAAAATGTTTATATTTGTGTTCGTATATGATACAGGATGTATAATACCACAAATTTCCAATTAATGACCTTTAATTACGGTAAATTCTCATTAAATTTCCAACTTGGAATATTTAAAAAATTCCACAGCTTAACTTCTCATGGAAAGTTTCTGGAACGTTTCTGTCTCTTTGCAACCCTAAATGAGACCAACTAATATTTCCTGTGTAGTGCTAAACATATAAATGGACAGCAAAATATTCTGCCTCGGGAAAGTCCAGATAGACCGTGACTTGCACAGCACATTACTGGGCTGTGCCAGACAAGTCAAAACAAGTTACTAAAGGGGGCTCTAGAATGTAATAAAAAAAATAAAATAAAAAAAATAGAAGGAAAGGCTTGTTCCATCTTTGCTAAGATTACTCAGGTGTCGTAATACGTTTTAAAGTTTTCTTAAAAAAAAAGAAAAAAAGATAACTACTTTTTTTCTTTACAAAAAGGAAAAATTTGTAAAAAGCTGGAAATTAAACCACTATAATATATACAGTTTATAGCCACTCCATAAATTAATTTTGTTGGAAAATGATGGCAATGATGCAAAACATTACTAGTGCTTTCTCTGATGCTCACAAATCATTTTGGCAATTTCGACAAAACCTCATCTACGTAAAGCAGTTAGATAACATCTTGATGACAAATCAGTAGAATTTGCATCAGCAATGCACAATGTCACAGAAAACAAAAAATGAATTTATAAGATCGATGTAAAATTTGTAAATTTACAAACAAACAATGTAAAAACCAATGGCAAATAAAGCTGTATAATTTTATTTTGTTTCAAAAATAAAAAATTAATAGAAATGAAATGTGCTTACTGAATAAATTTTTGCAGTAAATAAAGTCTACTTGTCTGCTGTATGTGACCACAAAGACATTTTTAATGTGGGAGAAAAAAAGAAAGAAAAATAACTTCTTAAAAAATTAGCCAGTATGATTCACAAAATTTTCAGGCTGTATATACGTTTTTGCCCACTATTTCAAGTAGATTACATCTGTATCCAGAGCTGAACTACTATAATAATAATAAATCTACACACCCCCATCCAGATCTGAAGAGATATATGGCACATGCACGCACACACACAAGATTATTGATTTAGTGTGACGATATATAAAGTCTTAATATTGGTTAAAGAAACCTTCACTCAAGCTTGACCATGAACAGAGCATGTTGAGCTAGCCAAGAGAGATGACAGAGAAGATTCAGATAAAAATGGATAAGATAAAGCAAAATGGTAAGTTTATTCCAAGTATTTTATCTATGATATCTAAATTTTATATGCCATCTACAATTTTCCCATCAAGAATAGATTGTTATCAGTTTCTGTTAGAGTCTCTCCTTTATGCACTCAATTTAAAAATAATAATAATAATAATAATAATAATAAAAACTAACCAAGACTACCACTATATGTGCATTTCTGTTAATACATAACATGAGCTGTATACTGAGCCACATTATCTACATTTAAAAAAGAGGCTCAAATTATATAAATCTACTCAGGTTTGGCTGATAAATTACAAATTAGTAATATTGAGTCATTTATGCTGCCTTTATAACTTATTTTTTATAATATTAAAAAACATTTCTGAAAATATTCTTTAGTAAATCAGACAAAATTAAGTTTATTCAACTAATTTAACATGCATAAGACAAGTTTTAATGTGCACATTTACAGTGTGTGCAAATAACAGGCAGCTTAACATTAATACAATTTCTACAGTCCTTTACTGGCACGGCGGCTGCTTTCTAAATTAAGCACACTTCTGTCATAATTCAATCACTTTACCCTTCCGTTTCATAAACCCAAGTCATATAGACACAGCCGTCCTAGCTGGTTATGACCAGGTGAGAGCAGGTGGTTCGCTTTATATGAAGAGGAAGTTGTAACTTTGCAAATTTCCTTCTACAGTTTCAGGTGGCTGTATGAAGAGGAGTGACTTGGACTTTAAATGATGTAGCCAAATTTAAAAAAGCCTAACATGCGAGATCACCAAACCATGATGCCATTAACCTCTTTTTTGTAATCATAAAGTAGTGGTATAACTGTAAAGCAATTGTCCCTCTCGCCAAAAGAAGGTTCCTCATTTGGTTCTGGACTGCAAGAGGCAGGTTTTGCCCAAGCCGAAAGTGATAATGGATCTCGGTAACACAACAAACATGTCTATACAAGCCAACTGCAGGGTGGACACCAGCTACCGTTTCACCTACTACATGATCTCCTACAGCATGATCTTCATATTCGGTGTCGTCAGCAATGCCACAGCGCTGCGACGTTTCTGCAGCATGCCTCGAACGTTCACCAGCACAGCTGTCTACATGGCCAACCTGGCTACTGCGGATATCTTCTTTGTTACCTCCCTCCCCCTGCGCATCTATTATTACCACAACAAAGCTGCCACCTTCAACCACACCAGCGACTGGTCTCCAGGAGCTGCTTTCTGTCAGCTGACCTTCACGTTGAAGTACATCAGTCTATATGGAGGAATCTTCTTCCTGGTTTGTATTGGAGTAGACCGCTACTTTGCTGTGGTTAACCCTCTACTTCAGCACCTGAGGAAGGTCCGTACTGCCCGCATGCTCAGTGCCGGGATCTGGTGCCTAGTCCTAGCCCTCAGCCTCGCTCTACCCTTCCTGCATTCAGTGGCATCCCGACGGCACAAGTCGTGCCTTCTGGATCCTTCTTCCAAACGCCACCGTACTATTATTTTAGCTTCTCTCGGCCTGGTGCAAATCGCCTACCTGCTGCCCGCGCTGCTCCTGCTGTTCAGCTACTGCAGCATACTCCGCGTGCTCCGCAGGCTGCCGCACCGCAGGAAGGTCCGGCACCGACGCACACTCACCATCATCTACTGGGTCCTGGTGGTCTTTTTCCTTTGCTTCACCCCTTACCACCTCAATCTACTGGGATACACTCTCACACAGTTGGGCCTTGTGCACAACTGTGGACTTGCTCAAGTCACTAAAGCTCTCCATCCCATAGTGCTCTCACTGGCCAGCACCAATTGCTGCTTAAACCCCCTTATTTACTACTTTTCCAGCAGCCTGGTGCACAAAGAGCCAATCGGCAGTAGAGGAAGCGCTAGTCAATGAGGTGTTTGCTCAGCAATGTAACTAGTTGCTAGAATAGGCTGAATGCTTGCTAAACAGTTGCTTCAGTGACTGACTGAACGAAACAATCGACATAAATGGCAACAGACAGTTACTCACCGCTCTCCATGCAAGGCTCTCCATGATAACATGTTCGCACTGTTCCAGGTGCTTCATCATTTCGTGCTTCAGGGTGGGCTCGGCTTTGATGAAGCTCTCTATCACCTTGTAGAAATCAAAAGCAGGCAGCTGGAAGATGTCCAAGATCCAGGGGAAGCACAGATCAGTTTCAACGGAATCGCTGGCCCCTGAGCTGCGGCCAAAACCGCCATTCTTTAAGGAGTTCCCTAGAAAAGGAAAGATATACAAGCGTGTGGTTAACATGTACAAGCTAATTCTGTCTTAAATGCAGTCTACAAACTGAAACTGAAAGGGTGACTGTAGGTAACACTGAGTTTTTTTTAAGAAAAAAAAAGTGTACATACCAAGTATTCCAAAAATACTTACCAACATAAGTTGCCATAACAACTTCAAGGGCGCATGCAAGCAATGAGGTATGAAATGCTGCATTGTTGAGAAGTTTACTATAAAGGAAGTAACATGATTAATTGTCAGTGTACATTTTATAACAAAATAACAGATTTATGACCGTAATGACCTGATAAATGGCAGTTAATGATCTGTGAAGATGCTCATTTTGTTCTTACCTGAAATTCTGCACTGATAATCTCTTCTCCTCCTAGACATGACACAAATGTGGCCATCAGAAAAAAATTTACAACTAACAATTTAAATTAAAGCATGTAAAATGCATTTCAGGCTTCTATAAGGCTTACCGATTTAAGCATGGACTCCATGACTTTGTAGTAGAGCTGGGCACCAAGATTAAACCGCTGAAAACACACAAAAAATTTGCCCCTTTGTTGTACAAAAGCTTCACTACAGAGCAAAAGTTTGAGGTCTGTAAGATTTTTGTTTGTTTGTTTTTGAAAAATCTCTTATGCTTTAGCATCACATGATCCTTCAGAAATCATTCTAATATGCTGATTTGATGCTCAAGAAACATTTCTTATTATTATCAATGTTGAAAATGGTTGTGCTGCTTAAATTGTTGTGGAAACCATGATTGCTGAACAGAATAAAAAAAATATATATATATATATCTTACTGACCCCAAGGTTTGAACAGAAGTGAATTTCTGAAAGTTGCAACAAATAAAGCACTAGTCTAATCAATTACTATTATATAGGGTGTCATTTATGGATTCACAAACATTGAAATTGTGTATACTTCCACCACTAACCAATATAAACCATATCAATCTAGAATTGTACATGCTTCAATTTAGGGCTGCAGGATATTGGAAAAAAAAACTGACATTGCAATATTTTGTTTTTCTGTGATATATATTGCGATATGAAAGAAAAAAAAAAAAGATAAAATCGATTAAAAAAAATAATTCACCAGATGACTTGAATAGCTCTATTTGGAAAGAATTATTCATTCTAGAATCATTGGGGTGATTTTGTAGATGAGGGAATGTGCATATATAAAATAATAAACAAATTACAAGCATAGATAAATATAATAGAACAAAGATACAAATGAAATGAATAGTGCTTAATATTTTCCAGGTAAGTCTAACAGTATCAGTTACAGAAATTGAATAATCAAATATAAAATAACATTGCATAGTCTTCTCTGTATAAAATAAACATAATTAATCTGTGTTAAAACTACAAATGTGATTTTTCTCTGTCTTTAGTGGTTTGATTAACATTCATGACACAGAAAGCAGCAGGGGCTTCTGTCGCTTTAAGAGCGAATGCGCGGCACGGATCCAAAATACTGTTACACATCCGGTATTATTTCTAAATTGTTTCGTTCAGCTAAGCCATAATCAATTTTGTTTACGAGGATACTCCATGTTTTACATGCATTTTGACCATTTTTTGCATGTATGTGTCCATTCAGGCACAAATCAGTCCCTCCAGGATTTCGCGATTCTGCGATCGCAGAATGTATCACAAAATGAAGCAAACTCTGCAATATTCAGAGGAGCTTGCATTTTCTCTTAATTGCTGCAGATTTTCCACAGAATTTGGGCTCAGACACGTCCTGTGACATCATCGCAACATGCATTTTATCAACTCATTTGCGCTGCGCAGCTCGGACCAATAATAGACAACGTGACATGAGTTCAGAGCAGCGGGCCGATCTCGAACACGACACCATCGTTTGAATTCATCGCAGAATTAATAACGTCGCTGTGAAATCTTGTGAGAAGCATTCACATTCGTCACAGAATTCTCTGTAACACCACAAGTCAAATCAAGCAGTGCAGACGTGGAAACTGTTTGATCTGTTATCTGTGGTTTAACAGAGAATTCTGCAGCGCTTTATTCCCAGCACTGTGTAATCTGGAAACCATGAGAAACATTGTGCCATGAACACAAAGTGTAGGCTAAGTGTAACGTAGTAACACTAACAGAAATAACTTGTCTATGGTCTAATGTTTTCGAGTGCTTTTAAGTGCTTCACATAACTTTTCCCAGCACTTCAAAGCTTTAAATATTGCCCAATTTGAATGATATTTTTAATGTGATGTCCAAAACATTATTTGTTCATCCTTCATAATTTGTCCCCATTTGTAAAACTAAGAGTTTCAAGATGTAGGAGAGCAAACACTTATTTAGAAATAAAAAACACTAGAGCTGCAGTAGATGCTGCAGAGAAGCACTTAGCCATTTCCACACCCTAGTATATATTCTTATAAATTTTATTTATTATATTTTAATAAAATAAAAGTTAATATTATTTGCATCTCAACTCAAGCTCAGTGCTTTTCTGTCAGCCCTCACAGCACTGCCAAATCAGGGGCTGGTGCCACCTTAGAACTTAATGGCACCAGTGCTACTGCCCTCAAATGTTAGTCCGGAGCCCTGCAATCGTTCTCGAGGTCAAAAAAGTAATAACGATGTTAAAAGAATGTTGTATATTTTCACTGCAAAGCAACAAGAAATGCAATAAATATTGCCACAAATTTTGAGAAAAGCCTCCACAAATTTAGTAATTTTAGGCCGCAAAAATCAGAAAAAAGCCCCGCGAAATCCTGGAAGGACTGACAAATAGACGCAGAAGAGAATGGCATTCTGTGTTCACGTGAATCTGTGCGGCTCTGTGTGTGTGTGCAAAGACAGCCACACATTCAGAAATGAGTTCTCCTCTGCGTCTTCATTCAAAATCTCTTGAATGTTTAAACTGACAGGACCTAAAACATGTTCAAATAATAAACTTCCATTGTATGATGGTCAAACTTTGCAATTAATCTGAGAATCATGTGCATTTTGAACGTGGTGTCTGGTCCGTACGGATTAACGATCCCTATACAAGACATTGCACATCCTGCGATGTGACTATCGCAGATGCGCACATCGTGATTTCGATGCTAAAACGATATATCATGCAGCCTTACTTTAAATGAATCAGCTATTCGATGAATAGGAAAACAAAAAAGCCCTGACATTATCTGATTCCAATTGCTGACAGTACCTTTCTGCCCAGCCCCTCGCAATGCTGGCCCACAGCCTGTGCAAACCTCTGGATGAAGACCTGACCCAGCTCCTCAACCCTCTTTCTGATCTCTTCTGATGGGTCAACAGTGCAGTTCTGACAAACACATTCAAAGTAAAGCATATATATTACATATTACTTTGTTTCTGTGTAATATAAGTCCAGCCATTCTGTCTGGGAAATAGAATGTTTTTGAAAGGAAATACCTTGTAATAGATTAGGAGATTGCTTGAGGGCTGGTCACTAGCTGAGGTGAGATCAACCCTGAGCTGCTGTATGGAGTTCATTGCAGCCCTGGAGAAACAAAACCGGGGGAACATGAGTGAAAAGTGCTTCCATTATTGTAAAATATTTTCAACTGAACTTCAAACAAAATTACTGGTTTGCATTCATAAAATCTCCCCAGTCAAATATCTATTAAAGTACTATGTGAGATTTCCCAGTATTAAAGCAAAACCCAGGAGAAGTTCAGAGCTTTAGGAGCCACGTGAAAAGACTAAAACTCAGAGGGAATCCCATCATGTGAGCATTAGAGCATTATAAAACTGCTGGGTTTACATAATACCACACAAATGACTGATCTGAACTAGTGAGCAAATTCCCAAGCTGCTTTTCTTCAAGCAAGGTTTGAAAGGTGTGGGAACCTTCAGAAATCGTTCTAATATGCTGATTTGGTGCTCAAAATCATTTCTTATTATTAGCAATGTTGAAAACCATTGGGCAGCTTCAGATTTTTTGCTGAATAGAAAGTTCTGAAGAACAGCATTTATTTTAAATATAAATATTTTGTAACAATCTTAAATTTTGTTCTTTCATGTTCTGGGTACTGAAGGAGCACAGTCGCACCTGATTGGGGTCTGTGGAACTGGAACTACAACATCCTCTCCTGGAAAATTCTTTCTTGGAGTCACTTCCACCTTTGACCTACGAGGAATATTAACATTTAAAAAAAAAAATATGTAGCTGTCTGCACAAAATGTATAACAACATGATTTTAATTGAATGAAACTCACTCTTCAATTTTGTTGGGGGAAAGCGTTTCATCATCAACCAAGAACAACCTGGCATCAAAGTCCTTGTTTTTTTGGTACAGCTCTTCATATTGCTTGGAAAGTGTTTCCATCTATAATAAAAAGAAAACAGATGGCCACAAGGATTACTTTAATTCAGACCGAGGAAGGATATTGTATTGTATGTCCTTTTCATAGCTGTTACTTTATTGCTAATAATCAGAGCTGAACCTTCAATAACTTTCCTAATTATCACTATGCAAACAAAGAGTCCATAAAACACTGTACATAGTCCAACACATAAGCTATGAAATACAATACAGTTCAAATTCATAGTCCAAGGTTGGAAGTGCCCGATGGGGATTTGATTTGTTATTTAAACACTCTGTATAGCTCTCAAAGCAGAAGTAGCTTTAGTTAACCATCTTCCATGGGATATTACTCACTGGAGGAAGCCCTTGGAGTACAGACAGACCCACAGAGTCCAGAAATGCACAGAAAGTGGTCTGGTACACGTTTTTCACCTGCAGACAATAATGTGACCTCTGGTTAGAAGCAGCAGCTTCACCATGCTTATAAGCTACTTATCACACACTGACACCTTGTCCCCATGTTGAGAGAAATCAGGCATAAGGTGCAGAGGCGTTGTGTGCTCTGTGTAAACATGATGGTTATTGTAGTTCTAGACTAAATGTGAGCAGGCATTTACTCATCTCACTTGCACAAAAACAGATTTAGTATTGCCTAAAATTAATAATAACAGTAAAATGCAAACTCATAATATTACGCAAAGCTGCAACAATTAAATGTTAAATTATACAAATTAACTTTATTTAAAGGGTTAGTTCACCCAAAAATGAAAATTCTGTCATTTATTACTCACCCTCATGCCTTTCCACACCCGTAAGACCTTCGTTAATCTTCAGAACACAAATTAAGATATTTTTGTTGAGATCCAATTGCTCCGTGAGGCCTTCATAGCCAGCAATGACATTTCCTTTCTCAAGATCCATAAAGGTACTAAAACATATTTAAATCAGTTCATGTGAGTATAGTGGTTCAATATTAATATTATAAAGCGACGAGAATATTTTTTCAGGAAGCTTTGGAGCGTTATGGATCAGCGTGTCGAATCAGCGGTTCGGAGCGCCAAAGTCACGTGACTTCAGCAGTTTGGCGGTTTGACATGCTATCCGAATCATGATTCGACACGCTGATTCATAAAGCTCTGAAGCTTCCTGAAGCAGTGTTTTGAAATCTGCCATCACTATACAAGTTGTTATTTTGTTTTTTTGGCGCACCAAAAATATTCTCGTCGCTTTATAATATTAGTATTGAACCACTGTACTCACATGAACTGATTTAAATATGTTTTTAGTACATTAATGGATCTTGAGAGAGGAAATGTCATTGCTGGCTATGGAGGCCTCACTGAGCCATCGGATTTCAACAAAAATATCTTAATTTGTGTTCCGAAGATTAACAAAGGTTTTACGGGTGTGGAACGGCATGAGGGTGAGTAATAAATAACATTATTTTCATTTTTGGGTGAACTAACCCTTTAATCTAACTTTCCACCATTTTCACAGGTTTATAAACATTAAAAAAAAAAAACATTTTACAAATAAATACATTTTAAATAAGTAAACCTTCAGTAAGGAATTTAACTGTAAAGTGTAAGTGGGCTACAAACCTAGGTTTTAATTTTACATTGTTTACTTTCTCAAAACTAGATTAGTCTATTATTTCATTCATCTTGGATCTTGATTGAAGCACACCAGGGTCTGAAATTAACAGGGGCTTGAAGTAAAAATGCTAACAAAATTAAAAATCCCCCCAAAATTCAAGTTATGTTGGCAAAAAAAGCCCCACTAATTAGTCCCTGATTCGTTTTTTATTAATAACAATATAGTAAAGCAATATTACACAAACAAGAGTCCTGTTTTTCCCCAAATAGCAAACATTACCGAACAAATCAATAAACAAGAAGTTAGTATAAAATAACTTGGACACATTTTGTCTGTTTTTGCACCTTCACAGAAAATAGTTCCACATCAGAAATGTTTTGTGTCTCTGATTCAACATGATTCGTTCCTGAATGAATCAGTGTTTCTGAATGAATTTTAATTAATGATTCCTTGTTTCATTATGATTGCAAGTATTATATGTATTCTGCCAACAATGTAATATTTATAGACAAATATAGCCACGGTATACTCCATCTATTTAAGCGAGCGTTCTCTGTGATTGTTTGTTCTGTTTCATGGCATTGACCAACCGCCCCCTTTTAGCTCCCCCAACCCAAAACATCCTGTGCCCCTGGCAATGTCTTTGCTGCTGACCTTAGATGATCCAATTCAACCATACTAATAAGTAAAAATGACTTCAAATAAATTTTAAATAATGGTTAATTTCTTTGAAGTAAGGGTGTTGATGCTTCCTATTCTTCTGCAATCCAGCAGCTGTAAAGGCGTGAATTTGCATTTCCTTCAGCCTGAGGCTTATTCATTTCACTTTTGGTGTAAAAGGGTCTCTACATTTACCAAAAACAAAACCACCCAGCCCAGATGAGAAAAAGTAATGCAAAAGTAACGTAATCCATAATTTTTTTATAAAAAGTAATTAACGCAATTAGGTACTTTTTTAAGGGAGTAATGCAATATGCATTACTTCTGAAAATAACTTTCCCCAACAAGCTGTATTAGAAAGATTGCAATGACTGATGGGACTGTGTCTGAATGAGAGCAAACCTCATCCATGCTGCAGTCGCCCTCCTTGCACAGTGTCTCCAGCAACTGCATGTCCATCTCTGGAGGACGGGGTTTGGTTTTGCCCTGATTACGTCGGGATGTCCTGGTCGGAGGACTCAAGGTGGATGAACTAACCGCTGACTCTGGAATTAAAATATGAGAACAATAAGATAATTTTGCCAAAATATGGATGGTTAGCCTCAAAATCCAAGTAATACCAAGTAGATAAGTCACATTGAATTCACCACACTCATATAGCCGAAAGTAAGACTAAAAATATTCTGTTTTAGTATTAAATGCTCCAAAAAACAGCAGGAAAACATTGAGAACAATGATTATTTGCATATGAAAAAGTTTGTAGGGGAAAAAGGTTGTTTGCTGGTTTTTCTAGTGAGTTATTCATATTATTTTCTCTTAATAAATTTAAAATGGCATTTAAAACATTTGACCCTGCCGCCTCCGAGCAGCGTGTAAACTCACTGTAGGGTGACTGAAGGAGAGAAGGAGTGAAACGCTTGGTGAAGAACTCCAGAACACACAGCAGCAATTGAAAAGCTATCACAAGGTCATCCTCCATCTGCAGAAATGTTCCTGTACAGGGAACACGACACAAAAACAAGAAGTGACAATGTGGATACGTTATCCATGACGCATATAATCCTTAGAGAAGAAACTTTACTCGCTGTAAACAAGGCTCGTTATTTACATGGACGAACCCAACAGAATGTGACAAATATTTCCTGTGCAAATTTTCCGTAATGACTCACCCTTGGCCAAGAGGAACATGGTCCAACTGCTTTCCCAAAGCTCTTTTCTCCTTGAAGGAAACAGGCATGGGACAGTAAGATCACTGATGTCTAATGGAACAACTCTAGAATATTATTGTGGAACTATAGCTGGGCAAACAGCTCAAACAAACAGGATTTCTACTCACTTTGCATTGTCAGGCTCTGCAAATATTTTTTCACAAGTCCTGGAAGAAAATTAAAAAATGACTTTATTAGACTCAGCATACTTACACCTTTTCAGATGAAAAACATCTGAGAGGTGCAGTAAAATGGTAAAAAATTTTATATTAATTTTTTTTTTATAAATAATTAATAATA
>RJVU01035392.1:8962200-8978946 GCA_003731715.1 Anabarilius grahami
ACTATAAAATACTGTAAAAAAAACACTATAAAAATAAAAAATGAGGTATTTAATAATAATAATAATAATAATTACACTGTAATACAATATGTGATAATAAATAAACAATTTATATATTATTATTAATAACAATAATTATTATTTTATTTTTATTTCATCTTTCAGTACTATTACAATACTAACATTTACGTTTGACTTAAATTCTTTGCTTTGAAACGTTAAAACCTGAAAAACGCAGGCTTTACTCTAAAACGTAACATGTCAGACTATATATTTATATAAATACATCACAACCGTTGCGACTTAAGCCATATCACATTCTCACAACCATGCATTGTCAAAATTCATAAATAAGTTACCAGGCAACTGGTGAGTAACAGTTTCAACGCCGATGCATATTAAAGTGTAGTACATCTGTTATTATCACTTAACATCAGGCATACAACTTATTAAAGGCATAACCACACTTTGACAGAACAACTTGCTGATCTTAGAAGGGAAGAACCAGGACTTCTCCATGACATCATGTTCATTTGCCACACCTACCTCAGTCCAACCACTTTTAGGAATTGTGTAAAGGTGAGGCTGATGCCTTCAAGCTCCATGGCTGCAATAAACAGACAAGCTCCCCACTGCTGTCTGTTCGAATACGGCATCTAGCATGGAAGACACAGACATGATTGGGTATTGCACATTTATAAACCAATAAACTAGAGTGGTAGTGCAGATATCCAAGGAAACCATACATTTGCCTTGTCCATCGGCCTGATCTCCCTCTCCCAAATTTTCCAGGCATGATCACAGATGGGATTTGTGGCCTGCAGCTCCTCACTGAGAGACACAAACTCAGATTCCTTGTCCTCGTGTCTGGTAAAACAACAGAGTTCACAGACATGAGTAAACACATTGCAAGGAGATTTTGACACTACAGGATATACATCGAACGTCACTTGACCAAACCGGAAAGCTGGTCTCATTGCATCCGCTTGTCAGAGAAAGTAGTAATAGCAGTATGGACTTTTAAAGTGTTAGTTCACTCAAAAATGAAAATTCTGTCATTAATCACTCATCCTCATGTCGTTCCACACCTGTAAGGCCTTCGTTCATCTTCAGAACACAAATTATGATATTTTTGATCAAATCCTATGGCTCAGTGAGGCCTCCATTACCAGCAATAACACTCACTTTTTCAATGCCCAGAAAGCTACTAAAAACATATTTAAAACAGTTCATGTGACAACAGTGTTTCAACCTTAATGTTATGAAGCGACGAGAATACTTTGTACATCACAAATTTCAAAACACTGCTTCATGAAGCTTTGAAGCTTTACTAATCTTTTGTCTCGAATCAGTGGTTCAAAGCGCCAAAATCACATGATTTCAGTAAACGAGGCTTTGTTACGTCATAAGTGTTTTGAAACTTAATAGTTCACGTGACTATTGAATTGAATCACTGATTCAAAACCTAAGATTCGTAAAGATTCAAAGCTTCATGAGGCAGTGTTTTGAAATCGCCCTTCACTGGATATTGTGGAATAAAGTCATTATTTTGGGCGTACAAAGTATTCTCGTTGCTTTATAATATTAAGGTTGAAACACTGTAGTCACATGAACTGTTTTAAATATGTTTTTAGTAGCTTTCTGGGCATTGAAAAAGGGAGTGTTATTGCTGTCTATGGAGGCCTTACTGAGCCATCGGATTTAATCAAAAATATCTTAATTTGTGTTCCGAAGATGAACAAAGGTCTTACCGGTGTGGAACGACATGAGGGTGAGTAATGAATGATAAACTTTTTGGGTGAACTAACCCGTTTAAGGTAATCAGCGAAACTACCTAGTTCACATTGTTATAGGCGTTTTATTCTATTAAATATCTAAACATTATTGTGAAGAAGAAAAATGAAAAAAGCTTTTAAATATCAATCTGCACGTGTTATCATTTATGCTCACCTTTGCTCGGTTCTTTTAAGTAATCTTGAATAAAACAGCTAATTTTTTCATGAAGCACATACAAAAGACCTAAAAGCGATCTGATCTGTTTTACAGAATACGGAAGTTAGATTGTGCATAACCCCTATTGTGGGGTGGTCACTATACTGGCACTGCTGGTCACGCAACATTGCTTAAACACATAACTAACGCTTGTCAGCTGTTTAGGCACCACTTGAACCCTTGTTTTCAGTAAAAAAAGGCTTTACTAGTCGGTTATGTTCACCAGATATAGTGATAATAGTCTATTACACTATACTATATAATATACAATATATGTGTGTGGGTATATCTATGGCGTACACATAACAGCTGACTGAAATTAACATTTCATTTTCACATTATTTATTGAAATTTCTTTTAAAAATCACCATAATTATTTAATAGTACCTACAGCTTAACTGTGGTATTTGTAATAATACCATAGTAGGCACAGCGAAATATTGGGTGCGTAGTAATTACCATGGTATGACAAAGTAACTGAACTATTAAAACTGTCAACAGTAAACAGTCGCATATACACATTATTAAAACTGTCATTCATGACAGTGTTACTTACAGTCACTATAGTACAAAGAGGGTACATTCTCATAAGCCTCTGACTAGTTTTCTGAAGATGGTTAAACGTTACTAGCTTTATTCTTTTAAGCATCTTTTTCAAACACTGTTGGTTCCTGGCTTCCTCAGTCACCATAATGTATAACTAAAGACAGTCTATACGAATAATTAATTACAGTCTATTTTGTTTATTTTAGAGACAGTCGCGCGGTGTGACCTCACCGTTCTGGGCTCAGCACTGCGTTCTCGCTACTCTCCGGAGACTCGCTCTTCGTGGTCCCCTTGAACTCTTTATTTTGCGGAGTCCCGCTACTGCGCTTCTTCGGCGGCATGTTGATGGTCTCGTGATGAAGAGCGCGTTCACTCACAAACACAGCGAGCGATCACGAGCGGCGGGTTTATGTTGATGTTGTTGTGGTTAGTGGTTGGATGTCGGAGCCTGAGATCGCTTGTCCGCGTCCGCAACCCTCACTACTTCCTCAACTACCCAAAACGCGGGAAAATTTATCGACGCAACGTCCGCCGCTGTTGCGTCACGTCCGGTTATTGGGCATACTAAACAGTAATAACTCCGGTAGTGACAAAAACAACACATCTTTCTTTTTTTGTAAAATACATGGTTTAAACAATTTTTATATTTCAGAAAGAGCAACGCATCAGTTGTTCGTAGAAAGAAAAAAAAATACTAAAATGCGCTTGAAACCATTTTAAAAGCCTTTTTTTACTCCGTTCTATCTATGCTAATTGATTAAACACTTGTAGACGACAGGGTAGCTTTAAAATGAGAGTTGTGCTCTCAAAACACGTTTAGCCACAAATGTAAAAAAAAAATATTTGGATTGATTTTGAATTTTGCGATTTTTGTACTGATTGTACTTGCTGTTTAAATGGGGAACTGCCTAAAATGAACGGTATGTTTCCGTCAAAAGCACAATAAAAATAGATTACCAAGTTACATTTGACTGAAGCATCATTGCCTATTTTTTTCCATTTTTACACAAACATGTCTTGAGACCATGAAACACTTTTTTGTTTTACATTACAACAGACATACTGCACATTTTGAAACAATTATATCACAATTTTTTAATATATAATATTGTCAATATTACTTCCATGTAATAATCCATTTATCCGTCCGTCCATCTATCCATCATTAAACAACAATAGTGGTCCCCATCAGAACACAAGACAAGTCAGTGAGACTTTATGGAATATTGTATTTTCTCTATCAAATTAGTGATTATTCCTTAGAGAAATGTACTGAAATGTAAAGAAAAATGGGCCGCATATCATATTTGAGTTTCTATTTTGTTTATTCTCTTTTTTGTCAAATTAAATATTGATATAATATTGGTCATATTTTTGTCCCTAATGAAAAACAAATGTTTTACTCCCTATTGTCCAAATGGCACTGAATGCATGCCAAAACAGCTTGAATGAACCATTCTACGTATATCCAGTCTAGTGTTTTATTCCATTTAGGAACATTTATTTTGTTTCTCCATAGGTTTATTTATAACAGCAGTTCACCCCATGATTTGTGCGTTATTCATTAAAGAATGACTTGAAAATATTGCCACCGTTTAAAAAGAAAACCTAGGCGCTATAAACAGAAGCAAAGGCACTAATGTGCTTTGTCTGGAGTGAGAGATGAAATAAATAAAATTTCCTATAAGAAAACCCTGCCCCCATACCAAGACCATCACACAGTCTCAGGAAAGAAACGATCATGTATATGCCAGATATTTAACTCAGGGAGTGACAGAACAAATGTATGTCTACTATGCAATAATACAGAAAATGAACATTTGCACTGAATAATTTATCATAAATTCCAATTGTAGATAATATTTGGCACACACATCTCCAGATTTCATCACATTTTTTCTTATATAGAAAGTAAACTCATATTGTGCCAATGAATGTGTCATTAATACATGGAAACAAGTCAAAGCTTACAGGTACAGACCATGAGACTTGGCCATTGACACAGACATTATTCTTTGATCTAGTGGCAAACAGACTTACGGTGCTTGTAACAACATCCTGAAGGAAAATGGAAACCCTTGTCCAGCAATATCTTCTGAAACTCCAGAAAATGACCTTAACAATGACTTGGGTTGAGAGGTTACTTCAGGCTTTAGGAAGCAATGTGATGTACATGAAAGGGAGTATGTGAGTGAGAAGGAAAAAAAAAGAAAAAAAAAAAAGACGAAAAAGAACAACCTGTTATATTTCCCATGGAGACCATTTAACCAAGGAGAGAGACCACTCCAAATCTTAAAGTCCACAGTTTTTTTCTGGGCCAGGACCCTTTAAACTGCTTGCTCACAGGAGCATGGTGAATGGTTTCTCCAGGAACTTGCGGAACTCAGCCAGCCACTGTGCGCCGACAGCACCATCTACAACCCGGTGATCACAGCTCAGAGTCACAGACATCATGCTAGCCACATCAAACCTACGAGAGACACAAAAAAAGCACTCACTGACTTGAGTAACTATTTTAAGAGCTTCTATATTTCATTTATATTTGTGAGGATGTGGAGTGATAGCAAATTGATGTCCTTTCTCACCCTTTTTCATTGTCTGCAGGCAGAAGTCTCTTTTCTGAGCCACCCACAGCCAGAATGCAGGCTTGAGGAGGGTTAATGATAGCTGAAAAATTCTTGATGCCATACATGCCCAGATTCGAAATAGTGAAGGTGCCACCCTAGAAAACCAAGAATGTTAATGTAATGCATTTTTATATACACAATCCATTGTATGCATATATATGTGTATGTATGTATATATATATATATATATTAGTATGGGGTGAGTTAGATTAACTTTAAATCAGCAAATTCAATTCATGCATTCATTTAAATCGTGCATTCAATTGATCAAAAGTGACAGTGAATACATTTAAATTGTTACAAAAATTAGTAACTTTCTATTCAAAGAATCCGGAAAAAATGCTTCATGGTTTCCACAAAAATATTAAGCAGCTCAACTGTTTACAATATTGATAGGAAATTTTTCTTGAGCACAAAATTAGCAAATAAGAATTGGTAAATTATTAGTTTCTGAAGAATCATGTGACACTGAAGACTGTAATGATGCTGAAAATTCAGCTTTGCCATCACAGGAATAAATTACGTTTTGAAAATACATAAAAATAATAATAAAAAAATGTATTTTAATTTTAAATATTATTTCACAATATTACTTTATTTTTGATCATATAAATGCAGCCTTGGTGAGCATCAGAGACTTGTTTCAAAAACATTTAAAAAAAATCTTACAGATCCTAAACTTTTGAACATTAGTGTACACACATATGGATATGAATAAACCATATATAGATAGATAAACAGATAGATATACATAAAAATATATAGAATATAAAAATAAAAAATATATATTATTAAATAAAATTTAAAAATAAATTAATCAAATATAAATTTATTTATTATAGGAAATAATACATATTAATGATGCTCTTATAAAACAACAGAATAAATAAATTATTTCTGATATTCACATTGAGCACCTAAATTACTCACCTGGAATTCATGCGGTTGTAGTTTACCCTCTCGTGCTTTAGCAGCTAATGTGCCTACGTCTTTGCTGATAGTCGCAAGTCCCTTAATATGAGCATTAAATACAATGGGAGTGATTAGACCCACAGGTGTACTGACTGCGACGCTAACATCCACCACGTGATTTCTGTCCGGAGAGAGAAAGTGCTTGATTAATTCAGATTTACTGTCATTTAAATGTCACAACAGTAACTTTAGATTTTCTGATATGTGAGAATTATGTGAGAAGTAATGCTGCCCTCAAATGGTTAAGATCAGAAGTGCACTGTGGGAGTCCACTCACTGTCTAATAACGGTGTCCATCCAAGAGGAGTTGGCCTCTGGGACCTTTAAACAGGCTAAAGCCGAGGCCTTGATGATGAAGTCATTGACCGAGAGTTTGATGTTATCAGCTTTCACCTCCTGATCATGAGGAAAAGATACAGTATAAATCAGGACAACTGTAATTTGGAGCTTATCACTATGTTACAGCCATGGGAACCGAGTTTACGCACAGCATTGAGCTCTTTCCTGAGTTCAATAACTTGGTCCATGTTAACATCAATAGACAAGTAATAGTGAGGAATAGTCTGTTTTGACTGCATCAACCTCTGGGCGATCACCTAGAGAGAGACAGGCAGGGAAACAAAGCATTATGAGTACATAAAAGTCTTCATGTATTCCAAGAGAATTTAAGGTCAGTGGACTCACTTTGCGGATGTTGCTGATGGGGATGTCTGTGAAGGTTCCTGTAGGTACAGCAGCAAAAGCAGGGGCGGCTGGAGGGCTGGGTGTGGGTGCAGCAGGGGTAGGTGCAGCGGCTGGTGCCTGGTGGTATGAAACACAATGCATATATATTTAGGTTTAATTAATTTTATTTCTGTTTTAGTTTTTATTTATTTCCAGTCATTTTAGTAATTAACTTTTTTCAGTTAATTGTAAATAACATTTCTAATTTTACATTTAAAACAAAAAAGTTTTTAAATAGTATTAGTTCCAGATTTGGTTAACTATAACCCTGATGAAAGGTTTTAAGAACTTCGGAATGACGGAAATTCTGTAGAAATTTGTGCAGCATTATGGCGCATATTCCATCTGGGCTTTCTTAAAGGGATAGTTCACCCAAAAATGAAAATGTTGTCATTTTCTCACCCTGAAAGTTGTTCCAAACCTGTATGAGTTTTTTTTCTTCTGCTGAACAAACACAAAAGAAGATATATTGAAGAATGTTGGTAACCAGGCAGCTGAAGGTAGCCACGGACTTCCATAGTATTTTTACTATGGAAGTCAATGACTACCGTCAACTGTTTGATTACCAACATTCTTTAAAATATCTTATTTTCTGGTCAACAGAAGAAAGAAACTCATTCAGTTTGGAACAACTTTCAGGGTGAGGAAATTACAACATTTTCATTTTTGGGTGAACTCTCTCTTTTAAAAGCCTTTTTTTATCATATCATCTGCCCATTTTTAGAAAAAGTCAAAACAACGTTTGGTTGCTTCAAAATTGAATGACTTACAGGCGTGGGCTTAGGTGGAACGAAACTGTCAATATCTTTCCTGGTGACTCTGCCGTCTGGTCCAGTTCCTATTGACAAAGCAGTAGTATATTCATAAATTCAGTAGCATATTACCAATTTACTATGACATCTCCCATGAAAGTGAAATGAAGTAACAGACACCCTCAAAGTCAAAGCACTCCTACCTGTGACTTGGGCAATGTCAATTCCCTTCTCTGCAGCCAGTTTTTTGGCTAGAGGGCTGGCAAACACCCTACCCTTCCTAGGAGCAGCAGGGGTGGCTGAAACAGCGGCAGGTGCTGGGGAGGGAGCTGGTGCTGGTGCTGGTGGTGGGG
Source organism: Anabarilius grahami (assembly GCA_003731715.1). Taxonomy (NCBI): domain Eukaryota; kingdom Metazoa; phylum Chordata; class Actinopteri; order Cypriniformes; family Xenocyprididae; genus Anabarilius; species Anabarilius grahami. Next base: position 8,970,166 of record RJVU01035392.1, read on the forward strand.
TGGCCACCTGAAAAATGAGGTACAATTAAAAGTCATATACACAATACACATATTAAAATAATTTATTTTTAGTTAGGTTAAAGGTGCAATGTGTAAAATTTGGGAGGATCTATTGACAGAAATGCAATATAATATACATAACTATGTTTTAAGTGGTACATAAAGACCTTACATAATGAACCGTTATGTTTTTATTACTTTAGAATGAACCATTTCTACCTACATACACCACAGATCCCCTTACATGTCAAGTCGCCATTATGCGCCGGCATGTTTCTACAGCAGCCCTAAACGGACAAACACTCTACATAGCGTGTTTCGTCACTATGTTGTTGTTCCTCTAAATAGTTTGTGTTTTTACACACTGCACCTTTAAAGAATCAAGTCATTAACTTCTTCAAATATGGATTACAACATGTTCTAAAAATATTTTCCAAAAGCATCAAGAACCATTGCCACCAATGGTCTCTGCGATCAACTTAGCTCACCACAACTGATAGCAATGTGTTGTAGTCTATTCTTGGTGGCCACACCCACAAAATTGCCATGGCGTGATTGCAGTATTGCAAAACACTACAAATATTGCAAAGTGACCTGTAACTTTTAGTCTTGAAACTGTTGATATTAAAATGGCAGTAAAAACATGACCTTGATTTATCACAGTGGCTTTTAGGTGGCCACATAAAAAATACATTACATCACATCATGACATGTTGCTGATGTCAATTAAAGTGCTGTTGCAACTCAATGAGGTTAATAAATGACTGCTGTTAAGTGTGCATAATCAATCATAATCAGTGTTGGGGAAAGTTACTTTTAAAAGTTAATGCATTATGATATTGCGTTACTCCCTAAAAAAGTAACTAATTGGGTTCGTTATTTTTTATGGAAAGTAATTAGTTACATTACTTTTGCATTGCTTTTTCTCGCCTGGGCTGGGTTTGCTAGTTTGTTTAATAACAAAAAAAGTTATATTTTTGGCAAATGTAAAGGCCCTTTCACACCAAAAGAGAAATGAATAACCCTGAACGAAATGCAAATTCATGCCTCATTTGGATCATCAAAGGTCTGCAGCAAAGACACTGGTTAATAAAGTGAAAATAAATACATAAAATATATTTTGTTTAATTTAATATATTTCATTATTGCAGGTTTGTGCAATATTCTGAGAGTGCATTTCACTTTTTTTCTTTCCATTTTGAGGAATACTGACTCTGTTTTTGTGCAAGTGAGATAAGTAAATGCCTGCTCACATTTAGTTTAGAACTACAATACCCATCATGTTCGCACAACGCCTCTGCACTTACTCATGATTTCTCTCAACATGGGGACAGGAGAGCTGTCAGTCAATACATGGGAAAACAAAGTAACTTGTGTTACTTATTTGAAAAAGTAACTTAGATATTGTTGTAAATGTAAAAGTAATGCATTATTTTACTAGTTACTTGAAAAAAGTAATTTGTAAAAATAACTTGTAATTCAAGTTACTTGTAATGCATTACCCCAACACTGATCATAATCACTTTAAACAGCAGACACAAATAAACAACAGAGGTCTTGTAGAAATGACAGAGATCTTTACCGGTGTGGGAGCAGGAGGCGGGCTTGCAGCCACACCAGTCTCTACATAATCTGCAAACGCGCTAATGTCAGATTCCTTTTCCACAATGATGCAGAGAGGAGTGCCGAGAGGAACGTCTCTGGTGCCCTCAGCAACCATTATCTTGGCCAGATAGCCCTCCTCCTGTACCTCAAAACCTGAAAACCACAGGAAGGACACAGTGTTATCGCTGGTCATATTATCTCATCATACACAAATAGCAAATTTCTTAAAATCTGGTTTATGCTTATACATTTGTGTGTGTATATGTCCAATCATACATTTACAAAAACAAAACTGGACAAGTGTAAATGCATCTGGTTGTTAAAACCACATATGTAAATTTTACTTATCCCAAAATGGTAAAAAAAAAAAAATCATGTGAGAGCATGTTTTAGGTTTTATGATATGTCATAGCCAGATATGACAGACCTGTACAAGCAAATTGATGTAAATGAAACTGAAAGCACTGACCAGTTCTTCCCCTCATAAGAAATTATGTTTTCATTTTGTTTAAGGTGTTTATGTGGACAGGTATATAACTATTACTGTTGAATTATCAAAATAGTTGGCAATTTACCGATTGTTGCCTTATCCGTCTCGATTTCAGCCAGCAGGTCTCCCTCACTCAGCTTCTCACCCACCTTTTTCTCCCAGCGTTGCACTGTGCCCATAGTCATGGTGGGGGAGAGAGCTGGGAGCTGAACCTAAAGACAGCAAGACAGCAAGTTCATGATGGCATGCAATAATATGCTTGCTTATGCTTAGACTGGCCAATATCCCAAATGTTTTTACTTCTGAATTTGTTTGTAGTCACTTTAATATTTGGTCAACATCTCATACCTTCATGTGAGGTGGGTAGGAGCTTCCAGGAACTTGTGGCGCTGCAGGAGCAGCAGTGGGTGCTGCTGGAGGGAGAGGGGCAGCAGCAGCTGCAGGGGCGGAGCTAGCGATTTTATCCAATGTATAGTCCTTAAATGCAGGGATGAGGTCAGGACTAAAGGTAAAAAAAACAGATGATGTATATTAAGAGGGAAATACAAGTACACATCAATATTATACATACCGTACCTACTATATGTACTCTCAACATACAGAAATCAAACATGCAAATTCATGCTTTCATTAAAAGCCAAGATCAAGACACAGTATAATTTAGTATGCCTTTCTTATGATGCACCATTTATCTGTGCAAAGACAGAACTCACAAAATTTCATTTATTTCACCAACATTTTATGTCTTTAAAGACAAAGTTTATTATGTAATATGTACACAACAAACAGCAGATCTTATGATGCTCTGGATCTTGGCACTGCAGATAAACATAGTGCTTACTTGTCGACGGTAATACAAATGACATCTCCGATGGGCACATCCCGTGTACCCTCAGAAACCAAGATCTTGGCTAGGTAGCACTCCTCCAGCAGTTCAAATCCAACTGTAGCCTTGTCTGTTTCAACCTGACCAAATCAAAACAGAAGAATTAGAATTAGATCAGAATTATACCAATTATACCAATTATATCTGAGGGTACAAGTTGACTGCTTGGTTCAGATTGGTTGACAGACACTGTCCTAAGGAATTATCTAGTTTACCATTTTATCTACAACAATATTAAACAATCAAGTGGCTTCTTCTTGGTAAAACCCAGAACGTGCCTAACCTCAGCAATCAGATCTCCTTCATTAATTTTGTCTCCTTCCTTCTTTTCCCAGCGTGCAATAGTGCCCATCTGCATAGTGGGAGACAAAGCAGGCAGTTCCACCTGTAATAGAATGAATTAGGTTAAATAAACAGGAAGTTGAACACATTTGGGATAAATTACCATAAATTCTTCTCAGCATAATAATATGATCTACTGAAATGGCAGTTAAATGGTTTTGTTGTTGTTTACTGTGACACAAGATTAAGATACTCTTCTGACTAATGAATTTCCATGACTTCTGCCTGCCCTTTTTTTAAATATAGATTTTCACCTATTATTTCATAGAGATTGGACTCATAAATTACAATTTCAAGCTGATGGAATGGTTTAAAACTAGTAATGTATATTCAATCACTATAGAATTGTGCTAGACTTTCTGATAACTTATTATAATTTAATTAGTTGTAATGTGTTTTCTAGGCCTGGAAAAGCAGGATAAGTTCATGACTGTGGGCAGTTTTATGTTCTGAGGCTCAATATTTAGATTGTGTTAAGCAATATGATTAAATGTTATGATGTATCATGAGAGTATGTTTCGTAAAGGTATGTAAACATGGAAGGATGGATGGAGCTCTGGCAGCTAACTGCTTTAACATCTTGAAGGTGACACCAACACAAGAAACGCAGTGTTGCAATACACCAATACTCAAAGAGACAGTTCCTCCATATATGTACATATATATATTATTGTCAACTTTTACTCTCTCATGTTGTTGTTCCAAAACAGTTTTATTCTTCTGTGCAACACAAAAAGAGATGACAGATGGCAACCTCAGTCACCGCTCACTTTCATTATGTAGAAAAAGATGCAATGAAAGAGAACGTTGACTGAGGCTGTCAGTCCAAACATCTCCTTTTGTGTTCCAACAAAAAAGCAAGTCAAACGTGGTTAGAAGCCCATAATAACATTAGTTAGCTTAGCTTACCTTCTGATGGGGCGGCAGACTGTAGACTCGCATGCTTTGACTGAAACTAGCCGTTTGGGTTTGCAAGACCCATGATCTGTTACTGAGGATGCTGTTGTACACACGCCGACCATGACACAAGCTCCGGCTCCGGATCCGGGTCGGGCCGTTGGAGTGGTATCGTTTGAGATGTTGGCATGATAAAGGTCCAGATCGAGGACTGGCGGCAGAAGCAGCAGGGCCCGAGAGGACACTGGGCCGGGGAAGCCTGGCAGATGGGCGCACTCGCAGCGCTAAACGCAACATTTTGAACGTGATGACCCCTGTAACACTACGCTGGATTTGAGTAAGGCTACTGTGGTATCAGAATATCTGACACCTGTGGTAGCAGCGGCGGTCTGTTCCCCCTAAAATGTTCCGAACAACCTCACTTTCCAATGACCTCCCCACTCCAAAACATCCCACTTTACGACACTCTCCTTCGCTTCGTCCTCCGGGCGACGCACAGGGGTTGCCAGATAAGTGACTACAATATAAAAAAATCCCCTTTTCAAAAATTCTAATTTTTGTTTTTATGTAGGCTTACTATCGAAAACAAACGTTTCTGAGGGGAATATATATATATATATGCTATACCACGTGTTTGACACAGACATACTTCACTTCTAGATTGAGAATATAGAAATTATGGTAACACTTTACAATAAGGTTAACTAGAACTAATATTGAACTGCATTTGCACAGCATTTATTAATCTTTGTTCATTTCAACATTTACTAATACATTATTAAATTCTTGATAACATTAGTTAATGCACTGTGAACATGAACAAACAATAAACTGTATTTTCATTAGCTAACGTTAACGAAGATTAGTAAATACAGTAACAAATGTATTGCTCATGGTTAGTTCATGTTAGTTAATACATTAATGTTTAACTAATGAATCCTATTGTAAAGTGTTACCGAAATTACATGGTTATAATTATATCATTTTCTCTCTCTATATAAATATATACATACACTTTTTGAACAAAATTTTAGTTGTACACAAGTACTTTCAAAGGGTGGATTATGATTATAAATACATGGCAACCTTCAAGCTGTCAAAGCCGGTGTCGTAAACTGTCAAGCGCTGACGTAAAAGCGCCGTCAAGTAAAAGTTTACCATCCACAGCTTCTATCCAGAAGTTGTCTGCACCTCTTTCACAGATAAAGTATTGAGACTCAAAAGTTTGATTTACCCATAAATAAAATTTACTCTCACTCATGTCGTTCCAACCACGTAAGACTTTCTATCTCGAGTGGAATGAGGCAGAATGAAAGCCTCAGTCACAATCCACTTTTATTGTATGGAAAAGCAATACAATTCAAGTGTATGGTAACTGAGGTTGTCAGTTGACACCATTTTGCCTATTCTGGCATTTTGTGTAACATTTTAATTTGTGTTCCCCAGATTTAAGTCATACAGGTTTGGAACAACATGACAGTTTTCTTTTTTTGGGTGAACTGTAACGTGCCTAACCTCAGCTGTTAAGACAGCCTAAAACAAGATTATGTGGCATTGCTGCAGTTTATTGAGGTATTTTTCAAGTATTAATTTGTTTACTGATGACAAGGTAAGAGAACAGGCATGTGCTTAGAACAGCATTTATTGCAATGCATTTTTCAGCAAAATAGAAAAATAGAGAATACAATATATGTAAGGAAAAGCTCCATGTAGCGTTATGCGTTGGAAGTGCAGTGGTTTTTTGGATGTCTATTTGACAATTTTAGCGAGGGCCGCTGCCCGCCTCTCTGTGTTCTTGAACAGGGCACGAATGAGACTCTTCATCTCATTACAGGAGAACTCCACTGCCAGAGGTCCTTTGCCCTCCGCCCACCTTAAAAAAAGAAAAAGAAAAAAGTGAGCTCCAATTAAATCTATAAACGAGATACATAATGAAATAAATAAGTTCCCAATGACAAAAAAACTGTAACCAGAGTTACAGACTATCAAATATAGAAGATTAAGTAAGTGTATGACCTGTCCACTATCTCCTGAAGATTAGCATTTAGCACCATGGAGATCTCCTTTAAGGTCATCCATTTCTTTACATAGACTGGAACCTCTTCTTGATATTTTTTGTTCTTTTTTTCATCTGGCAATGGATTGAAAACCAGCGGCCCTTCCTCTATAATGGTTTGACACAGTGTTCGCAGTCTCTCACCGTCCACGTTGGATATGTCCTGGAATGAAAGCACTTGATTTACACCTCCAATAGTATGGTGGTGTCATCAAAAACAACAACAACAGCATTATGTATTGCCTTACCTCCAACATCATAATCTTATTAATCAGCTCTGATATTGCAGTATTGAGGAGAGTCCCAATGGCTTTGCAATATATGTTCACAGGCAAGACATCTTGCCAAACTTTTCCCAACCTCCTCAGCTGATGAATTACCTAAAATACACAACAGCAATAAAACCCCAGTGGCAAGTACACTAGGCACAAATGTGCTTCTAAGGTCTATTCAGAAATTCATTTGTGTTGTTTGATCATACTTGTCTGATAGCCTTGCTGGCTACAGAGTAATTGTCTTCATCGTCCAAGTTGGAGAAGTTACGTGCAGTGGACAGTCTCTCCAACATCTCAGCTTTTTGAACGTTCATTTGTGCCACAAAGCACCGAGCACCTAGTTTACAAAAAAAAAAAAAAAACTTAAAATAGTCATCTCATCTTAAACATTGGTCTCTACGCTACCATTTAAAGTTGGCATGAAAGGGAAGTTGCAATCATTTATTCTTCCCTATTGTGACGTATATCCAAGTGAAAAGGTCTCTGGAATGAGATAAAAAAAATAAATAAAAAAAATTGCAGATAAATCAACAATGTTTCCGCTACTTTAATTCTGCCGTGGCGGGCAGCCACACCAAAAATCATCCCTGCCACAGCTGCAGCTTCTCAGTGACATCCAATATTGTGTGTACTATTCTTGTTAAGCCCCAATAAAAGGCATAAAAAACATTGCAAAGCACCATAAAGCTTTCATGCACTATATTCCAAGACTTCTGAAGCCATTCGATAGCTTATTGTGAGGTACAATGAATATTTAAGTCCATAAGGTCTATGGTTTTGCTTAAAAGGACTTTATCTTGCTGCTGTTTATTGCGGTTTCTAAATCATGTCATCTTTCTACTGGGTGTCTGTCACAGCACTGGAGTAGAAAGCACTGAATTGTGTTTCATGCGCACAGTAACTGAAATTTAAAACTTAAAAGGAACACTCCACTTTTTTGAAAATAGGCTCATTTTCAAACTACCCTAGAGTTAAACAGTTGAGTTTTACCATTCAGCCGATCTCCGGGTCTGGCTGTACCACTTTTAGCATAGTTCATTGAATCTGATTAGAACGTTAGCATTTTCGCTCAAAAATGACCAAAGAGTTGCAATATTTTTCCTATTTAAAACTTGACTCTTCTGTAGTTACATCGTGTACTAAGACCGATGGAAAGTGAAAAGTAGGCCGATATGGCTAGGAACTATACTCTCATTCCAGCGTAATAATCAAGGAACTTTGCTGCCGTACCATGGGTGCAGCAGGCGCAAGGATATTACGCAGAGTCTCTCACAAATGTCTCCATGGTTGCAAGGCACACTCCCTGTGCAAGCAGGGGATCACAGGCGGTGCGTAATAGATAACACACTAAGCATCAATATCTCTTCCCTTTGTGCTTTGAACTTTTCGCTGCGACATTCTGCGCACGGGATGCACTTAAGCGCTTTGTGCCGCTATATAAAAAATATTTAAAAAAATCAACAGACTATCTATATAAAATCAACAGCCTATCTTGTTCTGTCTGTCAAGTTGCTGCCTAATTAAAAAGCTGTGCTATACATTTAAATGAAATGTCTTTTCATTTTACAGTATAAAAATGTATTTTATAACAATACAAAGAGCAAAGTGTTTTTTTTTTTACTAAATGTTCAGACTTAATAAAATTGTCCATTCATGATTTTTTTTAGAATAACTTTTGCTGCTGAATTATCCACTAACCTAATTTATGTATAACAGGATTTCTGCCATAGATTATTAATATTGCCTTCTCTTACCGTGGCAGTTAAAATTTTTGCAAATAAATATCTTCCAAAATTTGTTTTGACAGAGACAAAAGTGGCTTGTGTGTGAGTATGCGTGATTCTTGGGTGGGGAGGTTTAACCTCCAGGGGAAGGGCCGTGGTCACAAATGGGCGACGCCCCCTCCCCCTGTGGAAATAGACCTGCCACCACAGCTGGAAAAAACCTAGAGGATTTGATAATAAACACTGCAACACATTCTGTACACACATTTTTTTTTTTAGCAGTCATTACTCTAGTCTTAAGTGTCACATGATCTTTCAGAAATTATTATTATATGATTTGGTGCTCAAGGAAATTCTCTTCTTATTATCAAAGTTGAAAACAGTTCAGCTTCATATTTGTGTAAACCATGATGCCTTTTTTTTTTACAACTCTTTGATGAGTAGTTCAAAAGAACAGCATTTATTTGAAATAGAAATCTTTTGTATCATCTTTTTTACTTTTGATT
>RJVU01035392.1:8978961-9020283 GCA_003731715.1 Anabarilius grahami
AATAATTCTTACTGACTCCAAACATTTGAACAGTATCAAAGTATGTCAGAGTGCCCTTACCTAGTCTTCTAAAACCTGGGACCAAGTCTACAAAATAAGCCACTCCGTCTTTCAAAGGAAGGTGAGGTTTAAACTGGAAACCCAAGGTTAAAAGGTGGTGGGCGATGAACATGCAGTTATTGTGTTGGATGGCAGCCAAGTGAGGCAACTTCAGGAAGTTGTCCCTAAGTTATAAAAACAGCATCACATTAAAAACAAAACCCAATATACCAAGAATACTGCTATAAAAATTAGGGATGCGCTGAAATTTTGGCTGCCGAAAATTTTCAGCTGAAATAGCTATTTTCAGTTTCGGGCTGAAATGGTTTTGGAGGGCCAAAATCAGTGACTGAAACAGATGTTTAATTAGCGTTTCTCTGATGGCACAATTCGACTGTGTGCAGCGTCTATTTCCTGCACACAATGTGGATAAGCTACAACAGTTAAACATGTCAGCTATGTGGACACTAGCTATGGATGGACAATATTAATTTCTAGATTTTAAATCGGTTTCTTATTTTTTCAGTGCATCCTGAATTTTCGGTTTCAGCCCAGAATTTTCATTTCAGTGCATCCCTAATAAAAATAGACCAACTTACTTGTGATACGTAGGCACAACATCATAGAAGAGGTGAAAAATGTTTCGAACTGTGTAGAAAAGCTGGACTGCACTGAAAGAAAAAGACCAAATATATGTATCTCCACAATTACAACTTTCACATGGACCCAAAAACAAGTATGTGCTAAAAGGATTAGTCCACTTTTAAATAAAATTTTCCTGATAATTTACCCATGTCATCCAAGATGTTCATGTCTTTCTTTCGTCAGTCGAAACGAAATTAAGGTTTTTGATGAAAACATTCCAGGATTATTCTCCTTGTAGTGGACTTCAAACGGTTGAAGGTCAAAATTACAGTTTTAGTGCAGCTTCAAAGGGCTTTAAACGATACCAGACGAGAAATAAGGGTCTTATCTAGCGAAACGATCGGTCATTTTCGGAAAAAAATACAACTGTATATGCTTTATAAACAAATTATCACCTTGCACGTGCTTCCGCTTTCTGTATTCTTCAAAAAGCTTACGCTGTATGTCCTACGCCTTCCCTAAAAGACTGATCGTTTCGCTAGATAAGACCCTTATTCCTCGTCTGGTATCATTTAAAGCTGCACTGAAACTGTCATTTTGACCTTCAACCATTGAAGTCCACTATAAGGAGAATAATCCTGGAATGTTTTCATCAAAAACCTTAATTTCTTTTCGACTGCGAAAGAAAGACATGAACATCTTGGATGACATGGGGGTGAGTAAATTATCAGGAAAATTTTATTTAAAAGTGGACTAATCCTTTAATTGTAGTGACTGCCTTCTACGTACCACTGGGGGGAGCTGCCCACTGCCTCGGACAGAGTTTGTATGGCCAAGTCCATTAGCTGCTGCACTGACTCACTAATGCGACACACAGGCAGGCACAGAGTACTGGGACTCAACTGCTTCTCGTTTTCCAGGCTCCGCTGATCATAATGGGCACTTTTCTTACCCGACTCCTTCCTCTCCTTCTCTCCTCCACTGGGACTTGGTAGTTTAGGGATAGAGAGCTTATACTCTGGAGTGATCTGGACATAAAGAGCACACAAAACACTAGCCACTAAAAAGCTATTATAGCTTAATTAAAATGAGAGAATTTAAAGAGGTCTTACTTTCACTGTGTTGTGCATTTCAGAAGTCATCAGTTTCCGTGCAGCCACAATCACATCTTGGCATTTTTTGCTTGCGAAGTGGCAGTTGACATTCCTGGCATATTTCAAGAGGTCAGCTGAATCCCCTGTGAGGTACCCCATCTCTTTCAGACTGCTCTCAAAATCCTCTGTCTGTTTAATGACCTGAGAACACAATTGAATATTTTATTACAAAGAATGCTGTGCAGTTGTCATATGCTGACAGATCCTTGCAGCCTTACCTCGCTATACTCAGCTAGCTGACTACTGTTAGTCGGAATGGAATGAACCAAGCATTCACGAATGATGCACTCCGACATCTCCTCCCAAATCAGGTCTCCTAAAATCTCAGACACTTTCTTTTGGTCAATAGAAACATCTGAAGAAAACAAAAGAAACCCCCCATCATCAGCCTACTGCAAGCAATGTAATGTCTAGTGCAGGGGTCTTCAACCTTTTTTCAAGACCCCTTGTTGGATAGAGTGATGGACTAGGGACCCCATTTTATATTGTATAAAATTGAGTGTTGCATTTTATGCCCGACTTATATAAGTATATAATTATATATTAAGTTATACAATTATACTAATTAAAAACATACAGCAAGTACTTAAGAAAGTCCAAAACAGACTCGTAAAAATAATAACTTATGAAATCCCTGAACAAAGGCATCCAGCAATCACTGTAGCAGAAAAAGCAGAAACATTGTGTTTTTCAAGCCATCTTGTGGTATTTTCATAACAATATGATACTGCAGTGCTTATTGACATAGCCTTTATTACAGTATAAAGACTATAAAATATATTTTCTGCCTTATTCTTTGATAAAAAAATATTTGTTTACATTGTATAAAATCCATGATGACTTAATACACAAGTGTTTGTAGCACATAAGCCAATCATAAAACTGTCATTAGGAAAATATAGGGAACAAATGATAGAATACAAATTATTGGATATTGTTCAGCACTGTATTTGATTACTTAGCCAATAAAAACAATTAAAACAGAAAAAACAAAACCTGTTAGACAATTATTCCAAACTTTCTGCCCCCCTCACCTCTGAAATGATGGCTACACCCCAGTGTATGCATTATAATTAGCGATGACTACAATGTCTGCGGTAAACAGAAAATTTTTTTTTTCTTTGGATTTTTTAGACGTACCAAAAAGGTGTTCATGTAACGTCTTAAGCACGGTAAGCACTTTGGTGTAAACCTGGCTGGGATCTGGATGCTCTGCTTTGGTTTCTGTACACTGCAGGGTCAGGACTGCACCCTGCTCAGGCTGACTGCTCACTTCCACCATCAGCGAGGGGTATATGATTAGAGGCTTCAGCATGTACTTAAACAACACTTGCCCTAAAGGATTGACAAAGAGTCAAGCAGTCAACTAACAGACCTAAATATAAACAAAGCAATGTGGAGGTACTAATGGGCTGTAACACTAAAACTTATTCTTACCAAACAGTTTAATCTTTTTATGAAGCTCTCCTTGAACGGAGAGGGCCTGGAGAATGCTGGGAAGTAGAGCATGTGGGATAGACTCATCCACCTTAGATCCTCCTCTGTTCAAATGAAGCGCTGTCTTCAGGAAAGATTTCGCGCAAGTGAGCTCGGCTAAAATATGGAGATCAAAACAAATCAGACCAGCAAACAAAGGCAGAATGATTTCAAAGATATCACTTTTCTCTACTCAGATACCACCAACATGTATCTGAGACACAAATGTAGATGAAAGTTGTGATGAAAGAGTGAAAGATTAAAAAAGGAAAACATTTTTTTTTTTAAATGGCCATCTTTAAATGCATTATAATTAGCGATGACTACAACTGATTCTGTACTTGCTTCTATCTAGGGCTGCAACAGCTAATTGATAAAATCGATTATTATCGTTAATGAAAATAATCGACAACAAATTTAATTATCGATTAGTCGCATCTGTGTGCTGTGCCCAGGAAACCATTAGCCAGGCGCATATGCGTCAAACAGACAGAGCGCAGTAGAATAGGAGCGCAATTGTGACGTCCCCCAGCCTACTAAACCTATTGGTGCAGAATGCGGGGTTCCTAATTGGTTCACACCCATTAATTGATTACCAACAGAATAAAAATGGCTGTGTATTCCTAGAGGACAGACACTCTCTGGGGAACATTCCTCAGGGGTGACTCATTTTTGTTTTGACCTGGTGCATGTAGCGTAATTTCTTTGTTATTCTTTTTTTTGTTTGTTTCTGATACACCCCTAGATATATATTTTTTTGTTAGAAATTAACTGTAAAATAAAAAATAAAATAAAAAAAGTAATCATATTTATGAGCGCAGTAACAGTAAAAGGTACTTCAAGTTTAATTACTTTTTGGAATAGCCCATTAATGTAATTCAATTACCATGTTCAGTCGAGTGAATGTGTGGGTGTGTTCTTCACACCTCGTACAAGCTAACATTTTGTGCTTTTGTTTCTTATATTTTTTAATTTAGTTGTTTTAAATTTTGCTTTGATAAAATAGTAAGCAATCAGCATTTTTTTGGTTTAACTTTAGAATGTAATGTTTGCATTTTAAACCTTTTTTGCTTATAATGTACAGCATAGCCTACATAAAAAACGTTCACTATATTTGTTTTCATAGGCTTTATATTACACATTGTTTGGAGAACAGCACTGGGAAGGATTTGGAATAACATTGTTTAAAGTAATGGATTAAAATTTTTAATGTACAATAATTTTTAGGGGTTTTTTTTATGCGATTAATCGAAAAGATAATTTTAATCGATTATCAAAATAGTTGTTAGTTGCAGCAGCCCTAGTTCTATCCATAGGTTGTTTATTGGGTGGTGGCAGATCTGATTGTGAGCTTGTGGTCAGTAGTAAGAAAGAGGTGGGTTTAAGCTGACTAAACAATTGAAGAAGTTCAATGTTCCACTGGAAGATCAAGTTATGACATTTTAATTAAAAATTATGAGGTCAAAATAGGCTCAAAATGAAGCATAAGCATAGAAGCATAAGTTCACATTAGGATAAATAACATAAGTTTATAAAATAGTATTTTATTACATTACTTTAATTTAAAAATAAAAAATTACTTTTAATGGAAGGAAGTTTCCAGACTGCCAGTTTCTGCCACTCTTCTCCAAGGTGGTAGATGAGATTCTCTCTCTGTATTGTGATCTCTGAGCTGAGGGCCCGAACTAAAGGCAATTCAGTGTCTTTCCAAGCTTTCAGGGCATCAACACTTGCTCGTGCCTGTATAATGCAAGTAGGAATATGTAATTAAGACCTTAGCAGACTAAGTTTTTGCGGCTGTTAATCGACTAAAACGTTAATCAAATTAGTAACATGATATGCCAATAAACTAATCAAATTATTCAGAGAAACGTCAAACTGGAAGGCAAAAATCCATCAAATTTTGTTTATAATTAAATAAACCTGTTAAATTCACAGACTGGTAATGTGAATGTATTGTTGAATGTGACTTACTGTTCCATGCTGCTTGGCTGCATCCACATAATTCTTTTCCTGCAAGGCCCTGTGATACTCCTCCACTGCAGTGTCAAACTTAAAGAACATTAAAATATTGAAAGAATGTTCTTTTTACATAAAACATGTGCCTGAACTTAAGTAAACAAGCAAATTACTGTGAGCTTTTTTACATAATCATTTACATCACAAGACACACATGCACATTCTTTAAGACATAAATAGCTTTATGGTTAGAAAATCCTCTAAGCATATACAAAATCCCAGAAGCATTACCTCTTGGAGATGCTGGAGCAGTTTTATTATTGTAGTGTTTTTCTCTAGCTGCTGTTTAAGCTTGGCATACTCTGTTACGGCATCATGGAGGTTCTGCTGAACCTGTAAAGGCAAACACTTAGTTGACATGTTTAACTACTATAAGAGTCACTCTTTTTATTAGAAACTGAACCTTAATTGTTTATTAATAGTGAAACAAAGTACCTCATTCTCTATGCAGCTTTTTAATAAATCAATGTCTTTGGAAACTGATTCAACCTGGTCCAAAAGCTCCTCTGCTCCCTCCATACTGGGTATAAACTCAATATATTTTTTATTTATCATGTCTGTAACCTCTTCCTGTATGGAAAAAAAAGAAGAGGGTTAAACTGACACCGAAACACAAAATGGTAATAAGTAAAAAATAAAAGGCATAACAGGTTTTTGATGTGGAGACTAGTGTTACACTTCTTCACTAATACACAGAAAAACAAATGGATCTCTCCAATCCACATGACAAATATGAAGCATAAGGCGTTTATTTGCATATCAATTACATTACAGGAAAATGTAAGCTAATCTTGTTAGACACATGGCAAATCCTGAAACATAAACAAGAGCAAAACATAAAAAGGCAAGTTTGCTTGCTAAAATTCAGAACCCAGAAAGATATTATCGGCCAATATTGTCTCAAGACCATGAAAGAACACAATGTAGCGTAAAACCAGGTTAATATCATTTAATCTGTTTGTCTGAAGTCAGAGAGCTCAGACTGGCACTGACAGGCAATGATATCAGCAGCATGACACGTCAGCCTGCTAAAGTCACATCAGTACTCCTCTGTTCACTATTAAAACACGAATTAACACGGCGTTCATTGTACAACGAATCTTATTCAGTGTTTGTTATTCTTAAATGACTTCATATGTCAGGAGAAACGCGTTAGTCGCGCTTTGGTTAACGGTCAATGTATGCTAACATGAGTACAAAAGTGATGCAAATAAACAGAATAATCACCTTTGAACACTTTATTTTATTCTACTTTTTTAAAGTAAGGAATTTAACATTGCTTCCTTTTATCGACAAGTTAACTCGGGTTAGATTTTAACTATTATACGTTATATTTGTGTAATACAGCTGGTTAGCCGACTTCACTGTTTACCTTAGTTTCCTCCACTTTCCGTGACAGTTTGGAGATTTTGCAGGCGAGGTCATCCTTCTCCAGTTTACCTGAGCTGGCGAGCACTTCTGTCACAAACGACGACATGACGGTAACGGGCAGTCGGGTGAACGCGCAGGACAGTTTACCACTTCATGCCACTACCCGCCATTCCGCGCGCAAGGGGTGCTGGGAGTCTGTTGGATGAAAAAAAGCTGTGGTTGATTTAAAAAGAGGCGGCTAAGAAATGCTCGCTTGTTATCAAAGACTTTTGTTATTCAGTGAGGTGCTTTTTAAACTATAAAATTAGACCATTTTAATAGGGCAGCTTTTAGATGAGGTTGAAAAACGTAATTTTAACGTTAACGTAATTGTATTGTTTTATCATTCCATTTTCCAAGTCAGTGTACAGCCTGAAAGTGAAAAACAATCGTACTGAACGATACATGGTAAAACGTTTAGTTTAATTTTTATTTAACAACTAAAAAAAAAAATGTGGGGACATTCCATGGTTTTTATACTGTACAAACTGTATTTTCTATCCCCCACACTACCCCTACCCCTAAACCTAACCATCACAGGAAACTGTGCACACTTTTACTTTCTCACAAAAACTCATTCTGTATGATTTATAAGCCTTTTGAAAAGTGGGGACATGGGGTAATGTCCTCATAAGTCACTCTCCTTGTAATACCTATGTCATACCCATGTCATTATACACATTTGTGTCCTGATATATGTCACAAAAACGCGCACACACACACACACATAAATAATACAATGAAGTTTAGGGATCACCAGAAGATTTTGGTAACCTGCAATGCTGGATTGGTGACTATGTTTGCAGCAGCTGTTCACATCAGACCAACATGCCTTCTGGGATAGGCCTATAACATGTTTAGACATCACCAGAGTGAATTTGGGTAACATTTGAGTGAAATAGAAGGAGGTAATGGATTTCTGTAAGCTCTAATACTGCCTTGGAGGATTTGGTGACCCTACTAACTATTTGCTACACCTGCCAATGGCCAGTGACTTAAGATATTTACAAGCCATAAATATTTTTACCAGCCATGAAACATAGACAGGGTTCCCACTCCTTTTCAGCGATCATTTTCCAGGACTTTTCCAGGACATTTTCAATTTTACTATGGCAGGAATAAAAGACAAGGATCACACCCGGCCTAAAGTGATATATTGCTCTCCAAGTCTTTAAAAAGGCGTACCGTTTATTGCCATGACTTAACTATAAAATCAGTTTTTAATATGAGCTCTTAATCATACATTATGGCTATGGAAGTTTGTTTCCGCCACAGAATAAAAAAAAGTCGCAATTACCTTTTTTGTATCTCACTATTCTGACTTTTTTTCTTGCAATTGCGAGTTTATATCACAGTTATGCAATTTATAATTCTGACTTTATAACACAATTGCAAGTTTATATCACGCAATTCTGACTTTATATCAAGCGATTGCGAGTTTATATCACATTTGAGAAAAAAAGTTGCAATTACCTTTTTTATTTATTATTCAGCAGCAGACACTTCCATAGTTTATTGCCATGACTTAACTATAAAATCAGTTTTTAATATGAGCTCTTAATCATACATTATGACAAATTGTTTTCGTTACTAGTGTCCATATCATAGCAACAAATATTGGAACTATTTTAATGTCTTGTTTAACTATTTGAAAAAAAAAAATTAGTCAAAGACAAAGTCGATGAACAACAAATAAACCCATAACACGTAATAGAATATGTGGCAGGTCTAATAGTTATTTCTGTCCCGTCCAATGCTGGTTATCATCATGTCAATCAATATAATTTTGGATTCAATCCCGGATTTAAATAAGTTAGTCATTCCCAAAACTTTGCAGTGTGTATATAGCAGCTGTCACAGACACGTCAGGCTCCAACATCCACCAATCACAGCGCACTCAATCACCAGAGTACTAATCACCGCCACCTGCACGTCATTACACCACTTATCAACACCACCATAAATAACACGCACACACAGCACTCCATGTCCGGTCTCGTTCGCAGATACTCACGTTGATGCTTACCTCTAAGGACTCCTTGAACTCTTCTTACCTGTCTCCAGTGTTTCCCGTTCTCCCAGTGTGTTCATCGTCTGTGTGTGTGTGTTCCGTCACCTCCAGCGATCTCCAGCTCCAGTGTCTCCATAAGGATCATTCTTCTGAAAACGGAAAGGACAGTAACTATCTCCTATACCCTTCATCATCAGCTTCACTTCCTTCACTCCACCTCCACACTTCCTATAAACTCTCCTGGTTCAAATAAAGACTGCTTATACTTACCTCTCTGTGTCTGACCCCTCTGTACCGTAACAGCAGCATGAAAAACTTTAAAATTGCGAATGGGTAATACACAGATTTTCCTTTTTTAATCACTGCAGCTGTCAATCACTTCAGCGCAAACTCAAAGTTCTGCACTGTTGTGAAAACTCCTGTTATAATCAATGAAGTTGGCTACACTGCACAATGAATCCCTTATTGACCTTATATTGCATCAAAATTATTAGTTAGCAAGTTACTGAATTAGGTAGCTGCTTACTAATTAACATTGTCTGCATACATTTGAGCAGTTAATAGCATTAGCTAACTGCTGCAAGTGGCAACACAAACTTTCTGTTCTTGACTAAAGAAAAACCTAAAAAATTTTCAAGGACATTTTTCATTTTCTCTAATTTTCCATGTGTTTTCCAGGACTGGAAAGTTTGTCATCAATTTTCCAGGTTTTCAAGGTTTTCCAGAACAAGTGGGAACCCTGATAGATTAATCCTCATTAGAGTTACAAAAAAGTTATTAATTAAAGAGCAACGCGTGATTGTTTTTTGTCTTTTCTTATTTGATTAACCCTAATGCCCCCATGAAAACAAAATGTAATTTTTTTTTTTTGGCTTTTAGTATGAATATGTTAGCCTTAAGGTTATCTATAAGCTTGTGTGCTCCAAAAGAATGACAAAATTCGTATTTATAAGATATAAGCGCTCAAAACTTGGTCTCTCACTTCTGCCAATATGGATCAATGATTTTGATGACAATCAACTGCTCCAATCAAATGCTCTCTACAATCTAAAGCGTCCTGCCCCCTACACTATAGATAGACGCTGAAGCTGTGGCTGAAATCGGTCGCTTGTTCACACAATTACTATTTTCTATATGGTGAACATAGACAGTCTGCTCTGACTACAAAACGCATCAGATCCATTTGAATTCTACACAGAATGCTACAGTTTAAAGTGGAGATTAGGAAGAGAAACGCTTAGATAGACTCGGTTAGATAGAAAAATGTAAAACTGTTATTTTCACCCCCCTCTACAAAACAGTGTATTACTCATTAAATATACATCCATAACATTTAATATTTTCGCTTTCATCACTATGTATGTTTGTCTTTCTTCTTCAGAAAAAAATATTAACAAAATCAAAAGTTTGAGCCGAGAAAGTTTCTGAAATTTGGTTGATTTGACACAGAATAACCCTTTAGTCAATTACCTACTTTGGGTGTGTGAGTTAATTCCAGGGATTTAGGAGAAGTAGGTGCTTTGCTGTTAGACACCGTGGTGGACGGATGGAGTTTCTGTGAGGTTTCAGTCTTTTTTTTCATCATTGCACCTGTAAAGCTATTCTGTTACAGATGGAGGTGTAGACCATCACAGACAGCGATCACAGTGCCTTCTTCCTGGGGACAGAAGATAGTTTTCAGATGTTCAAATGACTCACAGAAGCATTATACTCAAACAAAGATTTTTAAAACTGAATTCTTATTCGAAGAGTAAAATTGCCCTTATAAAACAGATAGTTCCGGTCCTAGATTCTGATTAGTTGAGCTGCACTCAAAGCTGTTGTAAAATACTGTACAAACATACACCTGTGACCTCATTACATCAGTATTACTGCACCACTGCATCTGTGTGAAGAAAATAAATATTTTTACGGACTAATCATTTTATAAAAGCATTAAGCCTTGTGAAGCCGTGGTTTACAGTGAATCAAGAACAGCTAAGGGGGTTGTAAACCACGGCTTCACGGGGCTTAATCAACTGGTTTTAGTTATTAATTCACTATGATACAAACATAAACAGCCTATAGTTTGATGAAGAATTAGTATTATAAATCAATTTAATTATTTTCTTTTATATTGCCATATAAAAAGCCTCTTCATTTTCTGTTCTTAATGTTTTGTATAGGGTAACAGAAGAGTCTAATCCTGATAAGACTGTACAATGACATGCTTAATCAGACGGCTCCAATGCATCTTATCTTTCTTATACTCCTCCCATGTAGCCATAGAAAACCACAATCCACTGTGCAGTGCAGCATTTTGTTGTATCAACACAATCATGGCCGCATTCGAAGTCTAATTAAACTCAGGAGATTACGTCTGATTCTCTAAATTAATCCAGGGAGAAGGCAAGAAAAAAATGTTGTGATGTACTTCAGAAGACTGGAGGATTTTATGCAGATTGTACAAAAACAATTGTCTTCATTAACTCTTATATTGTCACTCTTTCTCTATTTACTAACACAGCATGTTCAATTTTGGATGGAAAAACAGTCAGGTCAGGTAACAAATTTGATTTTACAAAAAAAGAATAAAAGAAAGCTGAAAACTTTTTTTTCTGTATAATAGTAATTTGACATTGTGCCATAGAAAATGTCTCACTAATTTTGTTTAAATTACTTGCAGTTTTTATATATTGTACAGACATACAGTTTATATATATATATATATATACAGTTTATATATATATATACAGTTTATATATATAAGTCCACACCCCTCAAGGGAATCAATCAAAGAGACGCAATTAACAAAAAAACAATATCACTACCTCACTGTAGATGAATAATTCTAATAAATGCATAAAACTGTAGCTGCCCTTTGTATGTGGTTATTTTTAATAACAGGTCGTTCTGAAAGCTTCGTTCTGAAACTTAAAGTCTAAAAGAGTAAGGTAAATTAATAATATCAACAGCAAAGATTACTGCCTGTGCTTCTTCATTTGAGAATATATTTTATAAACAACACAGCTAATAAAATTTACTTAAAATAAATTTTAAGTAAATGCAAAGTGTTTTTTTTAATATATATTTTGTATAATATAAAAATATTTGATTTAAATATGGTCATACTAAAATGGCCAATAAATATGAGGAAATATAAGTAAATATATAAGTAACTAAAATGTACTTATGTAAATATATCTTAAAATCTATATTAACAATATTCATTTGTTGCAATTTTTGTATATTTTGTAATATATTTAAAAATACATCTGAAAATATATTTTTGCCATATGGGGTAAGTCTGAAAAATCCACAACATGATGAAACAAGTAAAAATAAGAGACTTCACAGAGACATACTAATAAACAGACATGCCCATGTTCTCCTATATAATAATTGGATATTCTTAGTGGAGCTGCAGTAAATGTACAGTATTAATGGCACCACTTATATATGTGGTGAGAAGGACTTAGAAGAAACTTAGAAGAAATGGAAAATAAGAACAGAAGGTGGAAAAACAAAAGAACTCAGGACAGAGCAACAAAGTGAGAAATCAAAATTTTATTTAAAGGTAACAGACAGGTAGGACAAAGGAGTGGAAAATCGGACAGCTTTACTGTACAAAGAAAGAATACATAGAGGATGTTCAGCTAAGTGTAGACAAATAAAGTGGCTTCAGCAAATCTCTATAAAAAACTATTTTCACGCTATGTCTACAGTTCACGTGAAAAGAAGAACAGGGTAAAACGTACACTGCCTTCACTGCCCTCTCATCAAACCTTGCTTTACAAAATGTCATCTATTTGATCTTTCCTGAGATCAAACGTCTACAACAGCCAAGAGCAGCCGATCAATCACCCTTCAAGGAATTCAGAACACAGTGAATATGTGTGCCGTGTGTAACAGAAAGCGTCATTGTGCAGCAAAAACGAAATCCAGCTCAGCCTAAGGCAGAGGATAGATCACCTTGTGACTGTACTGTGGTATTTTTTTTTTCAACCTTGCCTCGCATAATGTCATGTCCAGCTTCACTTCACGATGACGACCGAGGTGTTGTGAATGGACTCCATGACGGCAGACAGGCGGCTACACAGATCGTGGGAGGAGTTCCTCACTTTCGGGGGCTCCTTTAGCACCACCATTTCTGCAGAACAGTCCAGGACTCTGGGCAGGAATTCGCTGAGCTTTTCCTGAAGAGAATCTGAATAACAGACAAATATGAACAATGAGCTAAGAATGTAATTGAAATGGTCTATATACAAAATCTGGGGAAAAAAGCCCACCATCCATGTCCTGCCCCAGGTAGGAGCACCAGCAATTCCTGATCAGCTCTATGACATCCAAATCCTCTTGTCTGACACTGTCTCTGACCATGAGGTGCATGCAAGGGATGACACACTCGTTCATGATGGTCACTCCCTCTGCCACGTCATTTTCATCTTGACTTTTAAAGAGTGTGGCTGCGTTCTCATTCAGCTCCTGCAGGGTTTAACACATCCACAGAAGTTTCATATGAGATGAGGTTAAAATGTACAGATCCAGTCAAAAGTTTGCCATGAGCCTAAAGAACCTTTTAAAAGGTTTGTGCTTAAATACTTGAAATTAGTTGTGAAAACAGATATAAATTGTGCCTATATATGAATGTCTTTACAAAACTACATACAGTACCATTCCTACGTTTGGGATCAGTAAGATTTTTTTTTAAAGAATTGAATATTTTTATTCAGCAAGGGTGCATTAAATTGATCAAAAGTGAGAGTAAAGACTGTTTTCAACATTGATAATAATCAGAAATGTTTCTTGAGCTGCAAATTAGCATATTAGAATGATTTCATCATGTGACACTGAAGACTAGAGTAATTCAGGTTTGCCTTTACATGAATAAATTAAAATATACAAAAAAAAAGTTATTTTAAATTGTAATAATATTTCACAATATTGCAGTTTTTACCGTAAATTTGATCAAATAATTGCAGCCTTAGAGATTATAAGAGACTTCTTCCAAAAAACATTAATAAATCTAAAAAAATCTTGCTGACCCCAAACGTTTGAGCGGTAGTATGTGTTTTGGATTATTAAAGTGGACATACTTTCAGACACTTTCTCCTGTAAAGTGCTATAAGTGACTGGTCCACTCCTTTCTTCTCCCCTTTCCTAAGCAGGGCTGAGTTGTCCTGGTGTGCATGTGCAAGATAATTCAGAGCTTCTCTTATCCTGCAATGGAAAAGATCAATGCTGTAGTCTTACAGACCCTTTTAATACAATGCAAATGCCCTTTCTGTTGTCCATGAGTCTACATACTTTCCATTCTGATACTGCTCGAGGCCTGTCAACAGGTAGGCAAACACTGTCTTGAACATGCTGTAGTCATCATGCCATTGCTAGGAGGAGAAAAAAGAAAATACATTTTGAAATGACCAAATACATGCACCGCTGTTCAAAAGTTTGGGTCGGTAAGATTTTTTAATGTCTTTAAAAGAAGTCTCACCAAGGCTTCTTTATTTGATAACACTGTGAAACATTATTACATTTGAAAATAACTGTTTTTTTATGTTTTAATAAATGTTTTAAAATGTAATTTTCAAAATTCCTGTGATGGCAAAGCTGAATTTTACAGCATCATAACACCAGTCTTCAGTGTCACATGACCCTTTAGAAATCATTCTAATATGCTCATTTGCTGCTTAAGAAACATTTCTTATTATTATCAATGTTAAAAACCGTTTCTCGATTCTCAATACTTTTGTGGAATCTGTAATACATTTTTTCAGTTCAGTTCATTAGAAAAGCATTAAATCTTTAATGTCTTTACGGTCACTTTTGATCAATTTAATGCATCCTTACTGAATAAAAGTATTAATTTGATTAAAAAATTAAAATCTTACTGACCCCAACCTTTTAAATCTTTTTGCTTTTATTATGATAGGACAGTGATTAGACAGGAACTGAAGTGGGATAGAGAGAGGGTAACGGGATCGGGAAAGGACTCATGCCAGGACTCGAACTCGGGTCGCCCGAAGCGCATTGGTGCTACATGTCGGCGCGCTGCCCATGAGGCCATCGGCGCCGATGACCCCAACCTTTTAAACAGCAGTATACATTTTAAATTAAAGAATTAAAAAGAAAAGTGAGCCTTATTAGTCTTACCAGGTACTCATCCATGTCCATGTCTTCTGGTTTAATGAGACGAAGTTTAGATCTGGCCTCTCTCATGATACTGATGGCCCTACAAGGGGACAGTACCAGTTTAGATTAGTCCAATTAGTCAATATTAACTTATTCCAATTAAAAATCTACTGCATTAAATTTAAAGGAAATGTTTACCGCTCATCAAAACTCAGGTTGCGATCTGCAAACTGCTCCAATAATGTCCTCTCAATGACGCGGTTAGGTGCCTGGTTTTGGAAAAAGTACACCAGCACATGCTGGAGTCGAGGGTCTTGCTGGGGTGTGGTCTCTTCCTGGGACAGCTCATACAATCTGGAAAATTCCTCATGGAACGCCTGATGGAGAGATCAATGGGTGCAATGCATTAGCTGATTTCCAAATAAATACACAGGGTGAGCTTACTAAATCAAATGGTAAGTAATCTAATCTAATATCATCTATGATGATGATGTGATGATATATATATATATATATATATTATACATTGAGTAATTTTTATATGTATACCTTGATGAGTCCTGCTTCAGGCCCTTCTTTGTCAAAGACTTGTCTTGCCTTGGCAATGGCAAAAATGACCCCCTGCATGGCTGGTGTTAGCATCATCTATTAAATTACAGATAAGCAGAGGAAAAATATGTCAAAATTTAAAGTTAAATTTAATTTATGAGTAGCCTCATTTTACAGTTCTTGGAACCGGAGAGATGTGGTGATCCTTTACCTCTTCATTGTAGCCATCGGCATCAGAGCGCACCAGAATCTTGCCTACATTGGGTATCTCGACTTCAGAAACTTCATTCTCAGGTTGCCTGCGTGTGGTCGTGGCTGGGTTCTCCTCTGCGGACGAGGCCTCTGGCTCTGTCTGGGTGTCTGGTTCTGCCTCTGGTCCTCCCTCATCACTGATGACCTGCTCCTCCACCTCAACCTCTGACTCTGCTCTGTCTGTAGAAGCTGAATTTGCCCCAGGCTGCTGAAAAACCCAGAGAAAGAGGATGTTGAATGACTGACAATGATCTTATTCACTTATCATAGTCTATGTAGATCTTCACTCATAACATCAATTTGTAGGCAAACCAGGAAGTGTAATTTACCACAGTCTCCCTCAAGAATCTCTAATTGGTTTTTCAAACTGCGGAAATTTATAGTAGTTTTCTCTCATCACTTATTTTATTTCTGCTAGTTTTCTCATTTTCGTTTAGTTTGAAGTTAAAGTACTAAAATAACCCAAACTAAAATATAAACGTAATAAAAAAAATAAATAGACATATTACAGAAAACAAAACCTGATCAAAATGACAAAAACACAAAACTTTAAATAAAAAGAAAATATAAAAGTAAAATCTAATTCAAAATATTAACAAAAACTATAAAAGTAAATCAATGATACTAAAATAAAGCTAGTTCTTGATGGAAAACATGCAATTCATCTGATAACAGTTGTAGTCATTATGTAGCAACTTGCTGCAGTGTACGTTTTATTTTAAACATTCAAAATTCATTACAAAAAACCTAACATATTCAAAATTCATGTTTGTGGTATGAAAACATGTAATGTATGTTGTAGAAAAATCTCTTCATGTTTTGCTCATAAATACCATTAAATGCAAAATGATATACTGACCACTAGAGGTCCTATCACTACCATTTATGACAATGCCCGGAAAACAGATCATGCAGTGACAGCACAGTTGTAAATCAGGAGTGCCAATAAAATCATTGAGTCAAAGAGAGAAACAGCAGTCGTAAGTACAGAATCGACTTTCTGATTCAAACTCCATATACAAAGTCAATAATTTCCAAGATTGCTCTCTCTAAAGACTAGACACTATAACGCTTAAACAATTGCCTGTGTTGATTGAAGCATCAGGAACATGTTCTCCAAAATCATTTAATGACAGTGGAAAGGTAGGAATCCAGTTAATCTTGATGGTTCATGCAGGAAACACAGAGCTCAGGCTCTATTTAAAGCTCTTCTCTGACACACTGTCCCCAGCAACCCCGCATGGGACTTTAACCAAAAGACTGAGACATGTTGGACGGCTCTCAGCTGTCCGATGAACCTTATCCCCATATCCCTTTCCAAAACGTATCCTCTTACAAAATACCAGAGCTTCGCGACACAACAGACAAAACATTAAACATTAAGCAAGTACAAGCAAACAAGTTTAACCACTAATGTAAATCTAGAACTTTCTGCCCCATATAATTGCACCATACATATATTGATGCACATATTTGGCAAAATATGCATAAACATCTTTATTATATCGATATCCTGACAAATACTCAAAAAAAATCCCATAATTTTATTGAAAACAATAAAATGTATAAAAAACATTTTCTGTATTGAAATTCTTGACAAATACACTAAAATGTTCAAAAACTCTAATATGTATGTATATATAATGCATGTAATATTTTATACATTTTGGAAGTACATTTTACGTCCAAAATATATGTTTTGTAGTAAAACTAAAAGTATTAATTGCAATTTAATTTATTGTAAAAAGGTGTATTGCGTTTAACAAGATATGTACTTAAAATGAATAAATATTGTTTATTAAAATATTGTTGAAATTATTTGTAAATACATTATTGTTACAGTGAAAAATCTTAAAAATTCCCCAAATATATTTTATTTAAATAGTTTTATTAATATTTAATTTACATTTAATTTAAATGTTTATAGAATTATTTTTGTAAAATGTATTATTTTAAGTGCTGTGTGTTTTTACAGTTTTATTGCAGATTATGTAGAGGAAGAAGGATCGTGACTCATATGTACTGTACATAAAACCTCCATTGCTGTATATGTGACCTATTTTTTGCAAGTCTCAAATAACACTTTAACGCCCTCACCTGACTCTGATCTGGCTTCTGTTCTTCTGGCTGGCCATGCGTCTGGCTACTGCTGATATGTTCCTCACCTCCCTCTCCCACATTCTCACTCGTCTCTGATGATATCGAGCTGAGAGCTGCTGAATTGGCCATGGGCTCTGGAAAGGGAAAGGACATTGAAAATATACCTGCAATAGATACATGGAAAACATATGACCTTTTAAAGAAAAAGGACCTGACCTTCACTGCCTTGGGCAGGTGCTGGTGTTGAATCTGGAGGTGGTTCTTCAGACACTTCATTTGTTTTTTGTTGAGCAGGTTCTTGCACTAGGTTCTGTGGCTCTTCTGGGACGGGTTCCTCTGTGTTGGTGGAAGTTTGTGTTTGAACTTTTGCTTCTTCACGTTGGGCTTGGCAGAATTGCTCTTCCCATTCTCTCAGCTCCTGCTGGAACCAGCGGTTATCCTCCCGAACATAACGCCTTAGGATAGATGGGAGGGAGTCCATTCCTTTTAGAGCCTGCCCTGTCTCATCGTCCGTGTCTTCTGTCATTCATAAGAAAGAAAAAAAATGTTCAATGACATTACATTATTGTAGCAGAGAGATAGATATTGTGGCAAAACGTTTCCTGATGATAGGACTGGTCAGAATTGGTCAGAGTGCATAATTAAAGTCAACCATGAAATCAAAATTGACTTTTTTTTTAATGGAATATTGCAGTATTTATTATGAACAAGTTATTTGTGTGAGGGCGGGACAACCTGTCACTCACATGACATCACAGCAATAGCAAACCACAATGATTCAATAGTCCAATCAATTCCTGTTGGACAAAATCAAGTCCTGATCCTACATTTTTTCTTTTTCCGAGAAGTTGTTTCACCCAGATATACATCACGATAGGGAGGAAAAGACTACTGCAACTTACATTTTATGCCGACTTTAAATGTTTTTTATTGCATTTTTATATAAATAACTGTTCATAATTAATGCATTAAATGTCCACCCCTTCGTAATATAAATATACATAGCAATTTATCACAGAAAACATCAGGAAAATGAATCAAAATAAAAGCCATTAAGAAGGGTTTTTGATGTCCACAGCTTGGTAGACACTCACTTATGCCCAAAAAATAATGTAAGCCTGCCAGCAAAGCTATTAACAATAATTTATGAAAGAAATCAGAGCTAATGCCAATGCCTTAAATCAAACAAGTGATTTGATTCAGCAAAATCTGAGCGCAGCTGTGTAATCTGAGAGGCACATGGGGAAAGTACCTGCTATGAGGTGTGGCAGCTTGTCATTGATGTACATGAGGCAGTAGGCACTAGCGTTGGTCATGCCACCGTACGAGTCTCGAACCAGCTCTTCCCAGGTTGACTCTGTCACCATTACATCGTTGTACTTCAGCCAGCGTTTGTGAGCATGATCATAGATATACGCCCAGTAATGGCCAGCGGAGGCCTGTCCCTCATGGACGAGCACAGCATGTAGCCTGTAGGGCACCTGGAATCATCAAATAAGAAGTCAGGGTTCATTGAGGTGTCATGCAAATTTCTTGAAAGGGCTCAGTCAATATAAAAGTACCAACGAGTGTACAGGATATAGACTTTACCTGACACAGACTGTTATCTGAGTACATGCCCTCCAGGGCCTGGCTGACCTTGTCAATGCTGGCTTTCAGCTCTGCACACAGAGAGAGAACACAGATCAATACGCTACGCCTGAGGCCAGGATCCTGATACAGTCACACACGCATTAGGATAACTGCTTGTGAATAACGATGGCCTTCAGAACAGAAAAATCAAAATGCACGTTACAGCTCAGGTCCAAAAACCTAGTGAGCCGCCTCATTGACTACATAGGCAGCTTTCTTCTTTGGCAACTGTGTGTGTATAACAAATAGAGCTCAGCATGCAAAGGAGACATGGAAGACATGACTAAATTGATTTTAATACAGGTGACACAATATAATGAAAGTATAAATATAAAAAGCTCACATTTCTTAATTTTGGGCAAAAGGGTCAGATTTGAATTAATTAAAAGCCTTTATATCAATACAGTACTGAATGAATTTTAAGTTAATTATTTAACATTTTTCTCAAACTATCTGCCATCTTGAATTTATATTTTCACAGATTTGATTTGCATTCGATTAAGCACTTCTCGACTGTTAAAGGCACAATATGTAATTTTTCGCTGCTAGAGGTCAATTATTCAAAACAAAGGCGTAGCTTGATGATGCCTTGATTTCGCGGGATCATGTGAGGTGTTGTCTTTACGTCTACAGTCGGTGGAAAAGAATCGGGATAGGACTCGGGCAGAAATCATGATGATATTATTAACGTTACTGTAGTATGAAGCAGAGCAGGGTCGAGTGCTGTGCGAGCAGAAACGAGGCTGCTGAAGTGATTGCTAATGAGAGACAAGCACGAAACACGCCTCGAGAGCAGCGGAACTTTTATTATGCCGCAGTCGCTGCTTCCACTTCTTCCGGTCAAGCATATGTGGGGTAAAGCAGCGCTGTTTTATCATATTAGATACATTTGTCTGTTGAAAGTTGTTATAATGCTACTAGTGCATTCGCTCGGCGGCTACTATGAGACACTTGTTGCACACTGCAGTAAGCTAAATTGATATTAGTCATGGTAAAACATGGTACTCGCTGAAAATCAAGAAAACGAGATTTAAATAATAAGACTTATTGTGTTGAGCTATATAACATGATTAGTTTTCTGTCGATGAATGTATCCAAACATTTGCTCACCTGTCTAATAAAACACATAATATATAAAGCGATTTTGGTGTTCACATGGTTTCTAAAAATACAACCTGAAATCGAGGGTAACGCTGGTATGATGTCATTGATAGGCGACGCACGGACACGGTTCGTGTCCTGGTTAAAATTGCTTATTTCTCTGAATTTAAACATTCTTGGAAACATTTGGGATAATGTAAGCACACAGGTCAACAAAATATATAACATTGTTTTAGTGGTTTTTGGATATTTTAATTCAAAAATCTTACATATTGTGCCTTTAAAAAAGTACACTCTGTTATGTGTGTAGTACCATCCAGACATACGACATCTGCCATGTTGTCATCCACGTCACTGTTCCACACCATTTATGAACAGCATGACTTTCTCTAGCTTCATGGGATAGTTAAATGTCCATCAGATGTCCACTTTAAAATCTCAAAGGAATCCAAGTATTTTTCATGTACTGTTTTTAATGAATAATGTACATATTTTGACCGACTCTGCATATGACATTTTACTTTTTTTATTGCATGCTATATACACTACAGTTCAAAACTTTGGAGTCGTTATGATATTTTAATGTTTTTGGAAAAAGTGCTCACAAAGGCTGAAATTATTTGATTAAAAATACAGTAAAAACAGCAATATTGTGAAATATTATTAAAAGTTTTAGGACTGTTTTCTAAGTTAATATATTTTAAAATGTAATTTATTTTTTGGGATGGCAAAGCCGAATTTTCAGCATCATTACTCCAGTCTTCAGTGTCACATGATCCTTCAGAAATCATTCTAATATGATGATTTAGTGCTCAAGAAACATTTCTTACTATTATCAATGTTGAAAACTTTTTTGATTTTTTCTTTTTTTTTTACACGTTTCTTTGATGAATAGAAAGTTAAAAAGGACAGCATTTATTTGAAATAAAAATCTTTTTGTAACATTATAATTGTCTTTACTATCACTTTTGATCAATTTAATGCCTAGCTGAATAAAAGTTTGAATTTATTTTTTAAAAATCTTACTGACTATACTGATTTTGAATGGCAAATTAGCATATCGATAATTACACTGCGTTACCTTTTAAGGCAGTCTATGCATCTAGAGGGCACCTATGACATCTTAAAATGCTTAAAACAAGGCAGCTCACTAGGCTTTAAAAAACATTGATTGAAGCTTATGGGAAAAACAACATCCACTAAGTGAAGGATCTACCGATTATGGTGTTCTCAACTTCTGCTCTCCAGCGCTGTAAGCAGCCCCTGACGAAGTACAGCTCCTCCTCGGTCACGCTGTGAGGGGCTGGTTGCAGTGGCACCTCCATGGGGGGTCTGCACTGAGTAAAAGGCTTGTGTATAGGAGTTCTCTGTGTAGCTGTCTGCAGGCAGCCCGAACCATCTGACGAGCCGGCATCATCTGGTTCTGTTTGACTACAACAAGAAATTAAACATTTAGAGGGTGACAAACACAGAAGAGAAAACAAACAATGAGTGCGATTTCTCACACAGCTGATGAATAAGAACACAGGAAAGCGGGCCTTGCCTGCTGTCACCTGAGCTGGGTTCTGTGTGTACGGTAGGGTTTGTAGGTACTGGCGAGGCAGGAGACACATTTGTGGGTTTTGTGGTGGCAAACTCCAGCACATACTGCAACATGTCTGCCAGGGGGTATTTGGTTGGCCCTGAGCCATAGTTTTTATATCTTTGAAAAAGAAAGTCATAGTTTTTATAGTTAAAATTGAAAAATAAACCACAAAGAACAACATTACAGTTTTTCCTCAAACGTTTTGTCTCAGTTCTTGAATGAGACTTTTTTTCTCTCAAAACAATAAGTTCGGGTCTCTGAACAATTAGTTTCTTGTTCACATCAGATTTGGATTTCTTATTGATTTAAGCAATTTGCATATGTTTTGGCACATGTGTGCAAAAGAGTAAGTACAATTGTCTACAATTTGCACAATATCTAAATGCACATGGCTCGTTGATCAAAATTATATGTTGATTCTCAGTGAAACCGTCAACCGTCACAACTTCTAAACATTCTTTCATCGTGTGAGCCTCCACATGCAAAACGATCCATTCAGTTATCAATATTCCATAAATACCTGTGACATGGAATGTTTGTAATGTCTGCTGAATTGGCAAATGGTCTGTGATTATAATAAAATAGGAATAAGAATCTTACCAATCATCCAATCAAGTTTGCAAGCATACAGTAGGCTATATGGAGCTTTCCCAGCACAATCACTGCCATTTTTGAACATGGAGGAATGTCTAAATCCCTAAACAGAAACAGCAGTTTATTTTTTGTAGAAATGTGTTACATATAAACTGAAAAATCACAGTTGCTTGTTGTGGAAGAGCAAGATATGTAAGAATGTGTGGTGTTAGGGGAAGACATAATAGAATATGTAAAAATGAACAAGCAACAGTGCATTTTCAGTTTACATGTAACACATTTCTACAAATATGTGCTGTATAAATAAAAATGTTCAGTCCCACTTTATATTAGGAGTCTTTAACTACTATGTACTAACATTAAAATAATTAATTTGATACAATGCACATATTGTGTACATGTTTTTACATTTAACTTATATTTTTAAAAAACCCTGCATGTAATTACAGCTAACTAAATCTAGAATTACACTGTTGACTATTCCATTAGCCCTCAACCCACCTTTAAACCTACCCATACCACCAAACCTGTCCCTATCCTTACCTGTATCCCACTTCAATAACAGCACAAGTGTTCTGCAATATGAATACAATAATTACACTGTACTTATTTTGTATGTACGTAGTAGTTATGGACACCCAATATAAAGTGTGACCAAATGTCTTTTTGTGTACTACAGTATTGACTTTTCCTAGTAAATTTAGAAATCTGTATCTAAAAAGCTCAGTGTGAGACACAAGAGCATTCAGCTAGACAAAACTGACATTATTGTGTAGTGTAGAAAACAGTGTCAACTAAAAAGTAGAAAGCACATAAAATTTGTATTTCCATGGTGAAAAAACATCTAAACATTTTGACCAGTGTGGCTCACACAATGACAAAAAGACTTTTTATTATGGTGGCATTGGCCAACTTACTGACACAATAACTAGGTTTTGAAGCATGAATGAAATGTTTTGGGTGAGTAACTACATATTGCAGACATGCAATAGAGATGTTTTAGCGAACAGTTGTGACAATTGCACTTACAGTTTAGAGAATGTTAAGACTGTTTTAAGAAATGTCAAAACGATTGAGAAAAACTATAAAAGACTACTTGCAATGTTGAGCATGATATAACCTCTATTTGGCTTTTAAACATACCCCTCAAGTTTCTGTTGCAGAGCTGTTAACTGGTCCTTGAGTCTCTTGACCTCTCCTCTTCTACCATGGGTCTGATCAACATTTTTATGAAGGTATCTGCACACAAAAAATAGTAAATTGGCATTTACCATTGATTTGATTGTTCTTGAACCAAAATAAACCTAAAGAATAGAATAGGATGGATGGATGGATGGATAGATAGACAGACAGACCTGTCCATATATATCACTTGGGGAAACTCCAGTTTTTTGTGTATTTTTTCTGGTCGCCCTAAAGACTGATTGAACTCAAATCTGGACAGTTCAAATGTCAACACTGGCGGCAGCTTGGAGAACCACCTCTGGAAAAAAAAAAACATACTTGAATTCATAATAGCAGCACGTGCATACTTTAGTCCATATATTTGCATGTAGAGAAACTGACCTCCTGGCCAGAGGAGATCGTCTGATCTGAATGAAGAGACTCAATCTCTCCTTCAACCATGGCGCCCTCCAAACATTCGTCTAAATTGTTGAAGCCATTCACTTGGAGAGGGTATTGTCCAAATTGCTCAATGTTGGACATAATCTTTCCTGCGCACAATTACACAAAGATCATCAATGAGAGTGATAAACATAGTATAATTACAGAAGAAATATCATTCTCTTACCTTCATGAAGTCTCTCAGCCACAAATGTGCCATAAAACAGCTGGACCATGGGGTTGTTTTGTTTATCCTCTGGGTTACTGAAAAAAAAGCTGCCATGTTTTATTATAGGGGATAAAAAATTCCTGGCAAGTACATTAGCAACCAAATATGCTATAGGGTAATTATTCATCATTCTTTAACAAATGCTACACTCATTACCATTCATTAATTAACCCTCCACAGCAAGATGTTGCCTCAGGGTAACAAACACATTTTCTTCATGTTGCAAACACATGATGCATGTAAGATGGCAATAAAATGATTTTAAATAAACCATTAAAAAGCTTTTTTCTTAGTTACACTATTATTTAAATATATTTAAATATTACAAATATGATTCACATTTCTTAGTGAGTAGTTCATTTTAAAAATGAAACTGTGGAATGGATTAAGGATGCAGTGGATGGTTCCTCATAATTTTTTTTATTTTATTTTAATAATGATGTCCATTTTTGTAAGAAAGCAAAATCATTTACCATTTAAAAATGCTTTCATAATCTGTGATATAAAGGGTTAAATAAATCCTTTCAAGCATCAAAATTTAGTCATGCTCACTTCATCAAATACTATTATTATTTATAATTTATGAACTTACGCTCCGTTAGCAGCCAGCTGGAATGCGTCCTCTAGCCAGTCAAGCAACTTGTGTGTGAATTCACTGACATCCTAGAATAAGCAATCTTGAAATAAACACTGTTTTCCAAGAATACAGCACAGTCTCTATTTAGAAGAAGCTCTGATAGCTTTATAAACTGCATGTGAATGGTAAACATTTGAAGATACCTTTTATTAGAGCATCATTTGCAACATCATTTGCAACTGTTTCATTAAAATTAGCCCCTGACAGAACAGCTGTGAATCAAATCATTCAAATGATTTACCTGTTGGGCCTCACTGGTTCTAAACGCATCCCTGAGAAGCTCGACTGCTGCAGAGGGGTCTACAAACCTACGGTTCGAGCCCACCATCAGAGCAAACAGGCAACGCAACTCCTGCATGAAGGCAATGTTCCTTTTCTCCTGCAACAGAAATCTAGTCAGCTCACATATTTCTTTAGATCTGCTATTGATGCTAAGCAATATTTCAGTATTAGCATCAATGCTGACAAGAAGAGAATAATAACTTACATTAAATTTAAATTTAACGTAATATATCAACAACATGTCAGTCACACTTCAATGGTCCACTTTACACACTTTACTTAAGTAATTTAGCAACCACATTTCAACTAACTCTCATTAGAGTGTTAGTAGACTATACTAGACTGTTAGGTTAAGGTTATGTGTTAGGGTTCAGGTTAGTAGAATAAGTTGATCTGAAGTTGCAAAGTTACTCTCTAAAAAATAAAAAATAACCCAAGTTGGGTTAAATATGGACAGACCCAGCGGTTGGGTTAAATGTTTGACCCAACCTGCTAGATAATTTTATTTAACTCAACTATTGTTTAAAAATTACTATATGGCTGGCTTAAAATGAACCTAAAATAGGTTGGAAATTAACATTTATTAATATGTTTAATAAATGAACATGTATTAATAAGTTTAATAAATAATAATTAAATAATAAACATGTATTAAATTGCTTATTAA
This sequence comes from Anabarilius grahami, assembly GCA_003731715.1. NCBI lineage: Eukaryota > Metazoa > Chordata > Actinopteri > Cypriniformes > Xenocyprididae > Anabarilius > Anabarilius grahami. Next base: position 9,005,000 of record RJVU01035392.1, read on the forward strand.
TAAATGTTCACCATTTGATTATTACTGTTGCCTCTAGTAACTAATTATCTGTCTGATTTTTAATTTCCAACCTATTTTTGGGTTCATTTTAAGCCATCCATATAAAAGTTCCAGTCTATCCATCCAATCAAAAGTTGAGTTAAATAAAACTACCCAGCGGGTTGGTCAAATATTTAACCCAACTGCGGGGTCAAAACAACCCAATCGCTGGGTTTGTCCATATTTAACCCAACTTGGGTTGTTTTTAACGCAGCATTTTTAGAGTGTTCCAGCTGGGAAGCATCAAAATAAAGCATTAGCAGATATTAAGAAGACAGTCTACTAATACTGTAATGACTGGTAGCTGACATGCAGTTGCAAATTTACTTATAGTTAGTAGAATGTCTAAAGTGGACCATCAAAATAATGTGTTACCCAACATTCTTCACAAAGACTAAATGGTACTCAATTACTCACTGAATGACTCTTGCATTTCTCCAGCACATGCTCAGAGAGGCAGTAGTTGAGCACCAGTCTACGGAAGACCGGCAGGTGGAACAAAGACTAAAAACAAGAGAATTTCATTTTTTTTTGTCTCATTCACCCTCTTTCCATCAAGCAGGTCATGAACAATTATAGTTCAATTATTTGACCATTTGTCAGTTTTATTTACACAGTTGTTGCTGATTTTGTTGTTGTGAGTGGTAACATCTTGTTTGTGATGTCAAGGTGCATGTAATAATTCTTATTATTATCAATGTTTAAAACAGTTGTGCTGCTTAATATTTCTTAATTGTCAGGATTCTTTGATGAATACAAAGTCAAAAACAGCTTTTTTTTTAATAGAAAGGTTTTGTAACAATATAAAAGTCACTTTTGATCAATTTAACGCAATCTTACTGCCCTCAAACTTTTGAACTATAGTGTATTTGTACTAGGGATATTAATATCCATGCTGGGACTGTTTTCAAATGACATCATTGAATTGCATTACGTATCAACAAAAGATTGTTTGTTACTTATCTATAGGCCATAACTCACTCCATGAGTTCATGCCTCTCTTTATCATCAAAACAATGCTCTATTTAATTAGCTCAGACATCTATCAATATCAGTGAAGCCTTATATTTCAACACAGACATCTGAGAAGCCTCGCTAAATTCAGTCTGGTAATGGATGTAATAAAATTACAGCTCTGAGACACTTCTGCAGTCAAGGGAGAAAAAAAAAAAACAGACACTCCACCTGATCTTCTCTATTCTCCAGTCATTAGCAATACCACTAATTTAATTTGCACAATATGGCCAGATCATATAGTAACAGGTTAGATGAGAACACTTACAGTAGTGCTTTTGTTTTAGAATTTCATTTCTCAAAGAATCTGATAAAAATTTAAATGTATAGCACTCACAATAACCTATTATAACTCAGTTTATATGCAATGTGAAACTCGTCCTAAAAGTGAAGCTTACATATATGCAAACAAGCATAACTATCAAATTTTACTGAAAATAATGACTTTTCTATCATCTCAAAGCAAAAGTGGTGATTAAAAACACGCACCTGAATGACAGCACTGAACCAGCAGGTATTTCCGACATTACGGATGCCCACAGGACAGTCCTCCTGTCGGATCCAGTCAGCGGGGCTGCAGCTCTCTCCAGATGCCTCACACCTCTTCCTTTTCATGCGGGCCGCATTCTCTTCTGCACTAACCTCAAGAGCCCTAGAGTAGAAACAGGAGTGGGTGAGACAGTCAAGGCCAGAGTCTGATAGTTACTGCTGCGCTTAAATTCACACAAAAGCACTGTAGTAGAGGAGAAGGGGGAAATTGTAAAGCTCTAAATTGGTTCATTCACACTCAAGTTTGAGTGATTACACTTGCACATGGTTAATAAAATGCTCTCTCTCTCGGAGTTAAAAAAGGTTTAAACATTGTCTTTAAATTATTTTGAGAAATAATTTTTGAGGATGTCCAAAAATCTTCTTCTGTTTTGATGTATTTGAGTTTAAACATTCTTCAGGCTGTTAAAAGTTAACATAAATGATTTTGGAGGTAACACTAACATTAATTGTAGCATGACATTAAAACTGAATTTATTAATGAACAGATAAAAAAACTGTAAACCTTTTAAATACATAATGAACATTATTTCATCAAAATGTCGAGCTGAAGGAATGTTTTTGATCAATATATTTTAGAAAAGATTTATATATTTTAGTAGAGATTTGATTTTTTTTTAAGATACTTAATGTATTTTTGTTATGTTTTTTTAAACATTATTTCTTACAATTAAAAAAGTACTATATAATATAATAGTGAAAACCATTCATTGCTATTAAAAACGTAATAAAACAATGATATAATTTTAAGACGTGCTCTTACTTGAGATTAATGAGATACATGTTAATATAATTTGTTTTTCAACTATTACAATTGCCCCCCACCACTGTTACAATTAACTATTTTCTAGTATTTGACTCACTACTATAATATGATCTAGTCCTTTTCATTATAAGTTGATTATTTACAAAGTAACTTTTGGCACAAATGAGACACATACACTACGTTTCAAAAGTTTGGGGTCGGTAAGTTTAAAAAAAAAAGTTTTAGAAAGAAGTCTCTTATGTTCACCAAACTGCATTTATTTGATCAAAAACATTGTAACAACAGTAACACTGTGAAATATTATTAGGAAGAATTATTTTTAATTTTAATATATTATTATATTAATATAAGTAAAATATCTAGCTTCCGCCAAACTGCCTTCTGNAACCGTCTAAAACTCTTGAAGTTCAAAAAGCTTACGCTACATCCTACATTTTCCCTATTCAACTTACGGAAAAAGTGTAACTGACACGACGCCAGTTTACACTTTCTTCGTACGTTGAATACGGAAGGCGGTCTGGCGGAAGCTGGATATTTTACTTCATAACTTGTTAAATATGGATTTTTTTTTTTTTACACAAACGCATCGTTTTGCTTCAGAAGGCCTTTATTAACCCCCTGATCCGTGTGGTGTACACGTTTATGATGGATGGATGTAGATGGAAGCACTTTCTTCAGCTCATAGTGACCCCCATTCACTGCCATTATAAAGCTCAGATGCGTCACGATATTTATTAATATTTCTCAGATTGTTTTCATCAAAAAGAAGAGAGTCATATACACCTAGGTTGGCTTGAGGGTGAGTAAAGCTTGGGCTAATTTTAATTTAAAAAGTGAACTAATCCTTTAATATCTATAAATAACAAATCTTACTGACAGCATACTTTTGAAAGATAGTGTACTTTTGGCACATATAAATATTTTTTTATGTCAAAAGGAGATGACTTGTACATTTGTAGCAGTCTATGAGTTTATGAAGAAAAGTGTAAAAAATGTTACAATTGCCCCAGTCTACCCTATCAGGAATGAACCTGTGCAGCTCTCTGCGCTCTGCTTCGGCCTGCTGTGACTCCTGAAGACTAAGCTCAATGGCGGTCTGCAGATCGTCTTTAGCAGAACCTGAGAACAATTCCAGTTACACGAGGACAGGTGAACTTCATGGGTATAAAATAAACATCATGACATTATTTGTGACACACTGCTATATAAATACTTTAATCTTTGGAAAATGCGATGACATGAAAGTCATTTGATATTAATAACGTCTTTTCAGCCCACCGTTCTGTGTATTGGAGGTGTTCCTCTCATTATTGGCTTTAGTGGGTTCTTCGGGCATGTGCTCCTCCTCTGGGGGCTGGGTGGTCAGTAGCCCAATGGCATGGCTGATGTCACCCTGACTAGCCTAGGTAAAGAGTTTTCTCACAATTAGTCATCACTAGTTCGGGCACTAAATGTTTTGCTTTAAGGTTATCAGACATACATGCTTTTTTTTAGTACCACAACTAGGTTACCCAACCCTCAAAGATGAATGTAAGGGAAACTCTTGCACATGGTATGATTTACATATTTACAAACATTTGTCTGGCTTATTTTCTATTAATAGCCGTGTCAGTAATATTACATCTGCTGCTTGTGTTATAAACACACGGATAAGTGCTGCTGTACTGAACATACGTTCAGGGCGCTCTGGAGAACCTGCAGATCCTGAATGCCAGTAATCTCTCTGAGCTGGTTAAGTAGCATTTGGCTCTGAAAAAGACAAGCAAACATGCTGTTTTTAATTTCTGTGGATCAAAAATTCAAATGCTTTGCCACAGGCATATTGAGAATGCTTCTGTTTGTGATAACAAGACTCACTTGAGCAATTAACTACAACGTACTCAATAACAGGATCCGTTCCAGAAAAAAAAGAGCAGGTGTGAACTGATAAGTTAAAAACAAGAATATGATATGAGACCCAATTTGCACTTGGATTTAACACCCAGCATAACCGCATTTCTGACTCAGGTGTCAAATGAGCGTGCGCTGAGGAGTCTATAGCTGGCCTAATCAACATTTATGAAAGCCTTCTGCATTAAAATGTCTACATCGTACAATAAATCCATATCAGATTTTATTTTTTTCAAAGTATGTCTGAAAATAGGCTTTAGCATGTGTTTTTTTAAACATTTTTAAAAAGTCTTTGGCCCAGATAATAGATGCAGGAGCTACAGAACTAAATAAAGAAACTCTGACAGCAGGTGGGAATGTTAGCATGGCTGTGGAGGCAGCCAGTCACCCTAGACTGGGAGCAGGAGACATATATGGTGAGCTGGAGGCCTGTGAGCAGCACTCAAAGCTCTATTTTGGGCCTTAGACACAGATAGCGCCTGTGTTTATCATAAATGAGCTTGAGTGGCACAAGCAAACATACAATAATTCCTAGATTTCATTCAGAGGATAACATTAAAGATACTTGATTTTCTTTTTAAGAGAAAGAAACCAATTTAAAACATTTCAAATTAAGCCCTTCAAAACAGATTCCCAATCTAAACAAGATTCCTATTGGAGTTTCTATCATAATTTGGAAACAATTCAAATGGGATCAAATAAAGCTCATTTAAGAATCAAACAAGCGGATAAACTGAAAGTTGTATATACTGGATTTAGTGTAATGCTTGTCAGAAGGCTGTTTTGGAATAATGGTTTTTCAATCGGAAAATTCCAATTCAGATCCTTCTAGATTGATTCGAAATTAGGAAAAAAATGTGATTTGTTTAAGGTTTAAACACACACACACACACAAAAACATATGCTACTTTAAGTTAAATTAAAATTACAGGTCTGTTAGAGTCCGTCTACCACTAAAAACTGTTTAAAGCAAAAGAGACAGTGACAGTCACTGCTGTCTAGATCTCATTAACACAAGCATTGTCACAATTAGGCTATGTTAATTTGACTACATGTTCTTTACAACAACACACTCACCGAGTTTTCAGACGTTTCCCCATGTTCAAAATCCTGTTCAACTCTCATGGCAATAACTTTTTTATATATATATATTTCTCCAGATTGCTTCGCCCTGACTCCAGAGTGTGACCTACTCCATATGCCCCCCCCACACACACACACACACACACACACACACCCACACCTCCGCCGCGCGGGACAAACGATCACTCAAGCGCGCGCTGGGAATCGTCGTGCGCGCGCGCTTGGTAAACAGTCAAGAAACTTCAAAAGAAACGAGTCCTGTACTATGTGAACTTTTTTTAACCCCGACCCTATTAATAAAGAAAGAATCATCCAAACAAAAGTAATGTGGATTAAACGTAAATAAATGGCAATTTTGGTTGCCCAAAAATATATTCTAACGATTTACTAATGGATTTTACTCAGAAAGTGAGAAGTAATTTTGTTTAATTTCGTTAATGACACCGTAGCCCAGTAAATAAAAATAAAAAAATTGCCGGAAAATATTGTTACTTTAGTTAGGGTAAGTAAACAACACTAACAATAATAAATATAAATTATAATATAGTTTTGTTGGCTGCCTAAATGCTTCTTCCACGTTTTTAAACCTACATCATATCTAATATTTTCAATAAGTATAGCTATGCGTATGGTAAAATGTTACTCAAAATGTCTTACAATATCAAAATGATTTGTATAGCTACGGTGATACATTTTCCACACACATCCTAATTGTTGTTGTCCCTATGTACACTAAAAAAAAAAGTAAAAAACAAAACAAAAAAACATTTAGGACCAATAACTAATAATAAAAAATCAAGAAAAATGCTCTTTGAAGTAGAAATCTAGACTAGCTTGCTGACAGAATAGTCTATATGTGGCACTAATTTAGTGATGACTTTTAGAACACCTGTTGAAAACATAAGAAAAACTTGCTTAAAATGTGCATCATATATCACAACGATTTATTGTGTATTTGATTACTGTTAAAGAGTACATGATAAAGAATGTCATTTCCAAAGTACATAAAACACATTATAATGATTTTCCTAAAATATGCACACATTCAGAAGAACAGTATTACAATATCATGAAATAATTTTTAGATGATTTTGATTTTAACGATAATAGATGATTACATAATTATGATTATGTATGTTGTATGACCCATTATGCTCTAGTATAGTACAGGGTCCATGAATTGAGCAGTCAGAGTACACATCCTATTCACTAAATCCAGATCTTCTTACCATCATAATGGAAAATCAATTTGCTAGAGTGGTGAGCAAGTTGCTGCTGTGCATTTGTTGCAGTCATGTGTACAACGACCACTCTGAAGCTCCATGGCATTCTGCTGGAATAAAAGGCACTTTGTAATAGGGTACATTTTTAAAAGCTGGGACAAAAGCTGTGGAAAGTGATTTGAATAAGTTTGCATTTTTCTTCTTCTGAAGATCCTGGAATTGAATTGCCAGGATGAGTCCTGTCCTCTTGCTATCTTTGTTACTGACAGGTAAGTGCTGCTTCTTGTTTTTATTGTATTAAGTATACAATCGTTCAGTTATACTTGATTGCATAAACATTTAATATTCAAATGATGCAACACAACTAGAAACCTTTTAAGACTGTTTTAGCCACCTAACCTTTCAGTGAACTTTTTACTTACTGTGAATATTATGGGATGAATGTATTTAAATTCTGTATGCTGCCAAACCATACTGATAATTATAACATAACCAAGATCTGCACTGAGTAACATTTCTGTACAGTTATTCCACAGGCTGAGGTTGTCCCAGAGAAACCAAAAAGATCTGCTCTCAACCAACTCACCAGGTTACTTCTTCGCAAATACAACTGTGGAGTTCGGCCTGTGCAGAACTGGACCAAACCAACTACTATTTACATTGACCTTATAATCCAATCTGTCCTGGATGTGGTAAATATGTTATAATCTTTAGAGGGATTAATACTTGCACATGATCAGTATTGTAAATACATCTTGCATGTTAAGCTTTTTTTTATATGCAATGCATAGGACTGTTCACTGTTAGAAGTTGTTGACTAAATAAAATGTACTGCACAGGTGTTAAAGTCTGTTTGCTTTCCATGTCAATATAATAAAGTAATTTTGCACCTTTCTTTTCACAGGATGGACAGACTCAGAAAGTTACCACCAGCATTTGGTATCGCCAAGTTAGTATCAAATTAATTTGTCTAATTAGTGGTAATGATTCATAAAATACTATTCGGATTAGTCTGATGTGGATTGTTTATGGTAGCTTTTTTTTAAAATGTTTTTTAAGCACTGGAACCTCTTGAAATCTGACTTTACCCTGAACATTTACTTTACTTCTAAATATTATCAATACATATTAATAAATGTTTCACAAAATCTGGGTGTCCACATAAATGCCATGCCATACAAACAGTAATTTTTATAAAAAGAATGCAATGAATGACAAGGTTTCATAAAAGACATTTAATTTTATCTTTCTGAGACAGGTCCAGCAAAGAAACACAATAATTAGATTTTCAAATGCATGAAATCTGAACGTTTGAGAGATCTGAATCTTTCTCATGGGACCTGCTACAGTAGGTGGTAACAGTAAACCACATTTCCCTAATGTTTCAGATATGGAACGATGAGTTTCTTGTTTGGGATCCTGAAGAGTTTGATGGAATCACTGAAATATCGCTGTCCTCGGATGCCATCTGGGTGCCTGATCTCATTATAAGTGAATTGTATGTACATGATAGATGTATCTCTCCTGGCCACATCAAAAGCTCCTTTTGTTTTCTGGAAATGAATTTTGTCGTGTTATACTCTCATTGCATCATATGTCTTCCTCTCCCTCTCCAGCGTCGATGTTGGCAAATCCCCAGTCATCCCATATGTTTATGTCAACTGCTCAGGAACAGTAAAAAACTACAAACCCATCCAGGTGGTCTCAGCCTGTCACCTGGAGATTTATGCCTTTCCCTTTGACAAGCAGAACTGCACTCTGACCTTTCGCAGCTGGCTCCACTCAGGTAAATGACTCACTCATACACAGCTCGTGCTTTCACTCCTTTGCAAACAAGCTGGTCTCTGTATAATGAGAGTTGCTGTGATTACTGAGTGTTTTTGATCAGCCCTGGTTAGAATCTTTTAAAAGGTGCCACTTTAAATAAGCTTCTCACGAACCTGCCAACATAAACACTTAATTCTGCAATAACAAAATAAACTCCTGATGTGTTTCTCTGACAGTGAGTGAAGTGGATTTAGCTCTGTGGAGGCCTGCTGAGGAAATCGCCAATGACACAAGAGAGTTCATGAATGATGGTGAATGGGAGCTGCTGTCTATCCCTTCTCACTACTGGACATTGAATCTAGAGGGAAGAGACTACGCGCAGATTCAGTTTAATGTGAGGATTAATAGTGGGCTTATTCAATAAATAATAATGACATTCAATGGCAGCTTTAGATTTGAATTTTTCAATTTCAATTACAACATTGTTTCAAAGCAGCTGAAAGTCAGAAAATCAGAAAACGTTAATGTTTGTAATATATAAATATCTAAAAGCATTTAGATTAAAGCTGGGCGATAATAAAGTTAACATTCTGCAATGATATAAACAATCCAGCAGTTGAGATTTGCTATATAGTGTATATTTCTTTGAGTGCGACTATGCGGATACTGTAAATAAATTTAATAAAATTCATTAGTATAAAATTTAAAGGGTTAGTTCACCCAAAAATGAAAATTCTGTCATTTATTACTCACACTCATGCTCTTCCACACCCGTAAGACCTTCGTTAATCTTCGGAACACAAATTAAGATATTTTAATTGAAATCCGATGGCTCCGTGAGGCCTACATAGGGAGCAATGACATTTCCTCTCTCAAGATCCATAAAGGTACTAAAAACACATCTAAATCAGTTCATGTGAGTACAGTGGTTCAATATTAATATTATAAAGTGACGAGAATACTTTTGGTGCGCCAAAAAAACAAAATAACGACTTATTTAGTGATGGCTGATTTCAAAACACTGCTTCAGGAAGCTTCGGAGCATAATGAATCAGTGTATCGAATCATGATTCGGATCGCGTGTCAAACTGCCAACGGCTGAAATCACGTGACTTTGGCGCTCCGAACAGATGATTCAACACGCTGATTCATTATGCTCTGATGCTTCCTGAAGCAGTGTTTTGAAATCGGCCATCACTTTATAAGTCGTTATTTTGTTTTTTTTGGCACACCAAAAATATTCTCGTCGCTTTATAATATTAATATTGAACCACTGTACTCACATGAACAGATTTGAATATGTTTTTAGTACTTTTATGGATCTTGAGAGAGGAATTGTTATTTCTCCCTATGTAGGTCTCACGGAGCCATCGGATTTCAACTAAAATATCTTAATTTGTGTTCCGAAGATTAACAAAGGTCTTACAAATTCATCTCTTCCCTGTCATTCTCATTCACTATTTACGTTCAGCACTTCCAGGTTCTATGTCAGAACGTTCTAATTGTGTGTTCTGAAGATGTTTTGGTCTTACAGGTTGTTTGGTCTTACGGGTTTGGAACGACATAAGGGTGAGTAATTAATGACAGAAATATCCTTTTTGGGTGAACTAACCCTTTAAATATATTGCTGTCCGATAATATAGTTATATACAATATAAACGATATAAGTAACCAAGCAGTTGAGATTTTTATGTCGCTTTACATGAGTGTACATTCAGTATGTGGGTAAAATCAGATGTAGTATTTGGAGTTTTGGAGTTTTTATTATCAGACATCTCCAATCATTTTGTCTGCTTAAACCCTAGCCCTTTATTACAGTCGACTGCAAGTTCACATTCAGTCAACAACCATGGATAAAAACTAAGTCTCTGCCTGGCTTTTTTTTCCTTTTACAACAATCGTTTAACTCAGATGCACGTCAAAGTATGGAAGAAAAGATCTGTCACTACTTCCAGCACATTGCAACTTTAAAATGATTTAATTTAAAAAAAAATTATATTATATTGTTTTTTAATTTAAATTGAATTACATTTTATTTTATTTTTTTTATTTCAATATACATTTTTATTTACTCATCACTGCCAAATTTGACTGGTGTTTGACAGATGTTAATTTTGGAGGCTGACGGAGAGATTAGGCACGTAACAGTCTGCCAGACACGCTAGAGTATTGACAGCAGTCTGACGTGTCACAACATTTCTCCAACCTTTGCATGGCTGTTAGTGGAGTCACACTAATGCTTTAATACTAATAGATGAGGCTTAGCAGCAGACAACACACAGCAAGGATGATGATAATGAGACTGTCTTTCTGGCATTTGATCAATGAGCATCGTGTTCAGTGGGAGGAATGGGCCAATAGCTCAAAGCTCATGGGCAATCCACCCTGTTCCACTAAGATGCGCACACCATGGAAACGGCGGTGTTCTTTGATTACCTTTGCTCTGCGGCTCATTGCCGAAAGCCATTTAGAGATCCATATTTGTGTTTTTACTCATTGGCCAAATGGGTGGGGAACATGTTTAAGTCAGTATGAAATTGCTCTTTGTTGTACTGTGAAAGCTTAAGCAAACTTAAATAAGGAAAGTGAAATGGATGGTCCTGATCCAGATGAGGGGCAGTGAGAGGAAATAGCTCAATGGCAGTGAGGTTGAGTTCTCAGGGGGAGCTGAGGTGTGGGAAAACAATTTCACTTCTAGAATGAGAAATTGGACCGATTTAGCAAATCCAGGAAATGGGGAGAAGGCTTAAGCTTGTTATGTAATTCCCCTTCAGACACAGCCATTTTAGACTGCTTCGAGAGCACATTTTTCTGATAGCAAGTGATGGAATAAGTATCACCCAGAGAGCGTTCAATCCCAGCCACTCTGTTTCTCTCTGAAGGTGCTGATCCGCAGGCGCCCCCTGCTGTACGTGGTAAGTCTACTCATCCCGAGCATCTTCTTCATGGTGGTGGATGTCACCAGTTTCTATCTGCCTCCAAATAGTGGAACTCGCATCACTTTCAAGACCAGCATTCTCCTGGGCTTCACTGTAATCAGAGTCAATCTGATGGATGAAATCCCTGCCACAGCCATTAAAACACCCCTCATTGGTATAGTACAGCCAGAGCTCTTCCTAATTACAATGTTCCCCTATTAACAACAGCAACCTAACCTTACTGACAAGAATGTCTGCTCTTTTTGCCACAGGGGTCTTCTTTGCTGTTTGCATGGCGCTGCTGGTGCTTAGTTTGTCACTGTCCATTTTTGTAGTGAAGCTTTTGCATTACAGTGAGAACGAAATCAAGGAGATGTCCATGTCTGCTTGCTTGCTTGACAAATATGGCTCAATGGACCAGAGCTTTATCGAGAGCGCTTTCACTTCGATGAAGACACTGGATGATATGGACCAGTCTGGGGGTAGGAGAAAGAATATTATCCATTTATCATGTTGTTGTATACGTTAACATTAGTTATTAATTTTTTTACAGCATTCATTTGTTAATGTTAACAGTACTAATACTGTATTGTTAACATTAAAGTAATACTGAATATACTAATACATTTCAAAACATAAAACATAATAAAAAATGATTAATATATTATGAACTAACTACCAAAAGTTTATTCATAAATTAACATTATCTAGATGAAAAAACAACCACTGTAAAGTATTGTTCATTTCATAATATCATTACACTGTATTATCACACAGCTCCAAAGAATGCCTGATTCTGATTCTGGTCAATTGCAGCATTCTGGGGTCAATCCATTGATTTCAAAGGGTAAACATTCTGCAAAAGTGAAGCTCTGTCATGTGACCAATTTCCCAAGAATAAGGTTGTGAGTCCAGAAAATGTATGGGTCTGAGTTCGGTCATAGAATGCGGTTGTCACTCCCGTAAATAACGGTACTGTGTGTGAACGTCACAGTAAGGACTCAAATAGAAGACTGACAACCATATTTTGCTGCTGTATGAACATGGCCATAAAGTGTAACCAAAAAATATTTTTGAACATTTTGCTGCAAAGCACTCAGTCTTATAGAACATGTAATAAAAGTTGGGTATGCAAACAAGAAAAAAATGTAGGGCGGGACTTGATTTTGTGCATTGGGAATTGATTGTATCATTAACGTTTGCTGTGACCTTATGTGAGTGACAGGTTTCGTCCTGCCCTCGTGTCAGTAAACACATTTCTAACTGAAGGAGTGATGAAAAATTTGACATCTCTCTCTTCTGACCAACATAACCAATCTCTCTATTTTTTTTCCCCTCTTTTGGAAAGTCATAGAAACTATCACAGATTTTTTATTTTGCTATTGGAGCAAATTAAAATACAAAAAATCTATTTTTATATAAAAATGATAATTATATCTTCCATTCACCACCATAGAAGTTTACTTAACTATGACGACTTCTGCTTCTGAGAACCTCGGAAATGCAAAAAGGGTTCATACTCATCATTGTCCATAGCAATGCTGTATATTAGACCGCTCAGTGCTACTTTCATGCAAAAGTATTGACACATTGCAAATTCACACACACTTTTTTTCTGTTGAAGCAAGATAGTGTATATGACCACAGAGGACTTCAGTACGCTATCAATATCACTGTAATATTTTTGCAATGTTCATCTTGCCTTTTTTGAAGCTTTATGATAATATACCTATACCTTATTAAGTTATATTTAATTTATTGTACCTATAACAATCACACTTATATACTATATCACATGCTTCTAAATGGCTTAAAGGGGACCTATTATGCCCCTTTTCACAAGATGTAATATAAGTCTCTGGTGTCCCCAGAATGTGTCTGTAAACATCAAAATACCCCACAGATAATTTATTATAGCTTGTCAAATTTGCCCCTATTTGGGTGTGAGCAAAAACACAGCGTTTTTTGTGTGTCCCTTTAAATGCAAATAAGCGGCTGCTCCCGGCCCGCTTTCCAAAAGAGGGTGGAGCGTTAACAGCTCGCACTTCGATTGCTCAACAAAAAACAAAGCTGGAGAATCTCACACAGCCAAAATGACGATTGTCAGTCAAGTCAAGTCACCTTTATTTATATAGCGCTTTTTACAATGCAGATTGTGTCAAAGCAGCTTTGCATTGATAACTGGTACATAATTTTGGCTGCACAGCAGCTCTTAAAGAATAGTGTCAATGCAGGCAGATCAGAAGCACTGTTGATTAAATGTCAAGAATACTGTTGAATATCAAATGTCAAGACAAATGTCAAGTGTCCCCAACTAAGCAAGCCAAAGGCGACAGCGGCAAGGAACCCAAACTCCAACAGGTGACATCAGGTGACATCAGGTGGCAAACAAGTTGCAAATAGGTGTTAAAATGGAGAAAAAAAACCCTTGGGAGAAACCAGGCTTAGTCAGGGGGCCAGTTCTCCTCTGGCGAACAGTGCTTTGTTACGAATCAGGTTGCTATCATAAGTCTGACAGGATCACAACTAGTATAACAGTGTTCAGCCTTACATTGTCCAAAACGGAGTCAGACACTGATGGAGAAGAAGTTACAACTTTTAGAATGAAACTGGACATTTCTGAATGGTTAGTGGATAAATTTATGTAGTTGCTGTAGAGTTGATTCAACTCATCGACTAGCATGTGCCGTCATGTTAATCTTTTGTGCAAATCCAGTGTTAAATTGACCCTCTTTTGTGAGGCAGTCCAACGGAGAAATCACGGCATGGCAACAACACTCTACTAGAACAACTCTAACTCTTCTCTAAAGGAGCCCAACATGGCCTCACCCCCTTTGTTGCGTGTTGGCGGGGGCAGTGTTAATGTAAATTTTGGGGTTTACGATGTCACCAACCCAAGAAGAAGCTTGTTGTAGTCCCTACCAGCCATTTGTTGTAGTCCTTAAAAGCAAAATATCTCTCTTTGCATTGAACTTTGAACTTCGTTACTTTGCAGATGTTGTTTATGCTCAAACAGCAACATTACACACTAACTAAAGTTAAAAAAGTGAAATCATAATTAAGGACCCCTTTAATATTTGTGTTCTCTTTGATTCAGGCTACGAGTCTGATCTGTCTCCAGAGCCAGACCTGTTCTCCTTGACAGATGTCTCAAACAGTGACTCTCCACTGGAGAAAATCCTGCAGGAGGTGGTGTCTCTCAGACTGTACCTTCAGGAGGAGGACAGTGATGGCAGTTCACAGTCCTACTGGGTGGAATTGTGCCTGAAAGTGGACAGGCTTCTCTTCTGCATGTACCTGGTACTTATGTTCATCTATGTTATGACTCTACTGCTGCTCTGGGGTACCTGGAGCTCTGCCTGAAAGTCTGAACGAGGTGGTAGGGGAAAAAAGAGGTGTGACGAAAAGATAAAAGACAAAAACAGAGGCGGAGCGGTTGGAGAAAGTTCAAACAAAGCGATAGATTCCACAACTGCAGTTTCAGTTTTAAAGTATCAAACAATTAATTCATGCCTACTGTTAACATTAATTCAGATGTGCTTCTGCAGATCGACTCGACAAAAATGAGACCAGTTTCCTAAGGAGAGTATTGTAAATCATGTGAACTTTCTTTCAGATGTAAAAATCATAATGACTAGCTGCAAGCAAGTATTCTTTATGTTGTATGTATTTGTATTGAGTAGAATAAAGGAAAACAAATGATTTTACTAATTAGTATTTGTATAATGTCTTTCTCTTCCATGTTTCTAAATGTTTTCTTTGGATTGTAGCACATTTCTCTGACATATATCTCCACTCATAAACATTGAGGTGTTTATTTATGTTAACACTTTTTATGTTAATGATATCTATAGTTTTGAATTGAATATGTTTAAATGGAGATTCAAAAAATTTAAGCTGAAATGTAAGATCTTAAGATGGTTTGATTACATAATGTAAACACATTTTACTATAACTGCTTTGCTAAAGTTTTTTACATGTTTACATGCTTGCAAAAATAAATAGTGCATAAATAATTTGTATTGTTGTTCTGCT
>RJVU01035392.1:9020436-9078035 GCA_003731715.1 Anabarilius grahami
ACATATATACAGCTCTGGAAAAAATTAAGAGACCACTCCAAGTTCAGAAATCAATGTTAAGTGGTCTCTTAATTTTTTCCAGAGCTGTATATATATAATTTTTTTGTGTTTTTACACAAATTTATACATTTCAGACATTTTCAGACAATTTTAAACAAATATAATTTCAGACTTTTCACCATTTATGTCCTGAATGATCCAAAAAATCATACTAATGAAAATACTATGGAAAACCGTTTAAGGAAGTAATCAAAATCCTCTTGTAATTTTCTAAATTAAATCATTTTAATTAAATTTAAACAATATGAGTAAATTTGACTACATATAGGCTTATATAAACAAATGTAATTTTTAAGGGCCAGATCAGGTAGGAGCACATCCTAAATAAATACATGAGAAGAGATTAAAGAGCATTCTTTGAAATATCACACATAACATATAATGAGAGTGAAGAACCCCTCCCTGTACTGTTACATTATCACATAATCAAGCTCCAGTTTCCTTACTGAAAAATAAACCACAATCACCTTCACGTCACTATCACTACAGTACACTTTTATTACATAGCTTCTCGGAGCTGCCTGTCCAGGCAGAAAAAAAAGAGGAAAAAAAAACACTTAATTCAATTCCTCATCAAAATTCTGATAATATTTTCCTGACGTAAATCTAATCACCCACCTATTGCCGGGCTAATTAAGTCTCATCATGGCTGGGCGAAGTATTAGATCATAGTTTAATGTAGTAGTCTAAGTGCTCATGGAAATTGACTTGAACTTGGTGGTGAAATATGAGCCATGAAATGTCAAAGGTAGCTGTAATGCATATACACCCTCTGCTGTTGAGTTAGTGTGAGGGGAAAAAACACTAGAATTATTAGTTTAGAAAACATTTGGCATTGTTTATGCTATTTAATCTGTTATGTTTAAAATGTTTAACACGTAAATACACCACAGCCTCAATGCTCGATTCTTAAAGTGAGGCCTAATCAAAGATGGTGCTCTCAAAATAATTGTGACTAAGTAGTTATTTATAACTGTATATACCAACTGTATAATATTAATACAGTTAAGAAATAGTATACATGTATAAAAAAATAGTATCTGTTATTTTTTTCAATTCAAGATCACACTATGCTTGACATGCTTATATAGTTAATTCTCTCCTATATGACTCTTGGGACAGGCTGAAGTGCTTTTGACCATGCCTTAACTGTGGGATGATGATGCAGAGAAGGGAGGGTGGACTAAGTGCTCTAATGACAGCCCGAGCGCTTCTGGAAAGCTCAGAGATAACTAATGGAGCTCAGGAAGCATCACTGGAAGGAAGCAGCACCAGGCTAGAAGCCTGCGAGAAGAACCCAGGGTAACGCCAAACAGCTCGGCAAAATGAAATGTTCAGCACTCTGGACAGCTCTCTGCGTTTGCATGTATGGGGCGGTGGTGACTTGCTCAGGTATAACTTTTCTTAAACTTTTGACTTTGGTTAAAGCTCGCGTTTGAGCTTTAAAACCCCTTTAAAACCATCTCAAAACCTAGTTAGCTGCTTTCTGATTCAGCAAAATGCTGCCTTTGTGGGCAGTTCGGCAGGTTTTGAAACACTATTAATATATTCCTATTAATCAATATGATTTCGCGAAATATGATTTAAACTTTTGAATGCTGAAGCTAAAGGTGAATAAAGTAAAAGTGATGTGTGACTATTTTTTTTTCTGGGTGTAGTGAAGAAGCTGGGCAATAACACTGGGCGTTTCGCCAACGCCACTCTGGTTAGATTAAATGAGTTTTTAAGTGCCGGATATAAGAAAGGAGTTCGACCAGTGCGCGACTGGAGACAGTCAACGACGGTAGCCATTGACCTAATGGTTTATGCGATTCTCAATGTGGTGAGTAGAATTCTCAATTGTCTATTAAATAGGCTAAACTAATTATTTATATATTGTTTTGTAGTTGTTGTTGTTTTGCATTCATTCTTTTGTATGTATTTTTTTTTTTTTGCCACACAGGATGAGAAGAACCAGGTCTTGACAACATATGTGTGGTACAGACAGGTATGATAATTTTCATAATGTCTCAAAACATACAACACGATCAGTGTAGTGCGATTCACGACTTATACAAGCCGGTACTTATTTTTGTATCAACAATGTACGAAAAACCAGTGTTGACTCACAAAAACAAATGACTCCTTTCTATGAATCATTAACGTAATAAGCAAACAGTGTCGTTTGCTTCCTGAATGAATGATAGAATGGTTCTTTTCATTAAAAAAAAACAACAACCTTATAGCGTGACAAGTGTAGTCTGATTCCTGAACTGAGTTATTAGGCCTATTTTGTGTTTCCAAATTAAACATGAACAGTTACTTATGTTGTACCTAATTGAGGATTATGAGCAGTGTTGGGGGAAAGTTACTTTTAAAAGTAATGCATTAGGCTACTCCCTAAAAAGTAATTGCATGACTTAGTTACTTTTAATGGAAAGTAATGTAATACGTTACTTTTTCCTCACCTGGGTTTGGTTTACTTTTGTTTTTTTAATAACAAAGTTCTGTTTTTGGCAAACGTAAAGGCCCATTCAAACAAAAAGTGAAAATTCACGCCTGTACAGTAGAGGGCGCAGTATATAGAAACATTTCAGCTGTGCTGCTGTTCTGGATTGCAGAGGAATTGAGTGCAGAAGAAAGTTCGCCACTCTTATTTTAGCAATAAAAAATGAAACACAAATTTGATGTTTAACTAAAGGCATTTTTGCTTATTCGCATGGTTGAATTGGATCATCAAAGGTCAGCAGCAAAGACATTGGTTTATAAAATATATTTATGTTATTTAACATATTTAATTATTGCAGGTTTGGATAATATTTCAGATGAGTAAATGCATGTTCACATTTAGTCTAGAACTACAATACCTTTCATGTTTACATAGAGCATGTTACCTATTTTTAAGTAACTTCGATATTTTGTTGTAAATTTAAAAGTAATGCGTTACTTTACTAGTTACTTAGAAAAAGTAATCTGATTACGTAACTCGCGTTACTTGTAATGCGTTACCCCCAACAATGAGAGACTTGATATTTTCTCTTACAGTGTATATTTTTTGTACTTGACATTTCTCTCACTTCAAAAGCAATGGACAGATGAGTTCCTTGCGTGGGATCCTGAAGAATTTGATGAAGTCAAACAGATTTCCATTCCCACTGCCAACATCTGGGTTCCAGATATTCTCATAAATGAATTGTGAGTAAACCTGACATAATGAGATAATTGAGACGTTAATGACACACTTGTTTTGAACTATTTCAGTCTGCTCTTCACAGCAGTCCTTTATAATCACTCTCTTTGTTCTCTGCAGTGTGGATGTAGGAAAGTCTCCTGACATTCCTTACGTCTATGTAGGTCATAACGGGCTTGTTCGCAACTATAAGCCTATCCAGGTGGTGACTGCCTGCTCCCTCAACATCTACAACTTTCCTTATGATGTCCAAAAATGTAGCCTGACTTTCCAGAGCTGGCTGCACACAAGTAAGTAAACATGTTTCAGTACAATCATTTGGGAAAGCTCGAGAGAGATATCATTCAGACTCAACACTGACAAAATGTACCTCGTACACACGGAATCCAAGACTAAAGGGATTTTGAAAGATCTGATCATCAATCATTCAAGTTCTTTTTTTCCCCAAAACACCATATTTACATTAGAAATAAGAATGCTCTGGAAATGTAGTTTTGCAGAAATGATTCAAGCACAATAAAAAGAAACAACATGCCTTTTCCTAAAAGCCGAATGAACTGACCTTTAACCTTATCTCATCCCAAAGCTAAAGACATCAACATCACTCTAATGAGAACCCCCGAGGAAGTAATGAACGACAAGAGTGTGTTCATGAACCAGGGAGAATGGGAGCTGCTTCACGTCCTCTCCACATACAAAGAGTTCAGCATAGATAATGATGATTACTATGCTGAAATGAAGTTTCATGTGAGTAACATAATAACACCAAATTAAGCCACGGCACACATTAGCATTTGCATTTGAAAAATGGGTTACTCTTTAGAATACTGTTCCATCATTAATGAATAACTACAAAGGAACAAATGCGTAAGGCAATATTAACATACTATTAACTAACAAGAAACTCTGACTAACTAATAAGTAATAGCGATCAGTTAAATGAGGTAGTTCACTATTAGCTAATCAGAAACTATTTTTTTCATACCTCCCAGAGAACTACTTACAAGTACTATATACAGGTTCATAATTAATGTGAACAATGCATAATGTATAATTAATTAAAAAAGTGAAGATCATGATAACTCAAATCTTTCAGAAGGAATTACTAATCATATGGAACAGTACTCTAAAGTGTAAAGCATGACTCCCTAGTAATGACTGAAGTCATTTTAAACTTTTGAGGATTTTTGCAGAGACACCTAAAAGTTTTTTTGCGGTCAGGACCGACAGAAGTCCTATTGACTACATTAAACAAAACTGCATTCTTTGTATTATTATTTAGACTAGAGGAGAGCAGAGAGTGTTGTAACAGAGTGAGCTTTAATACCATCAGTTTAACCAATTAAATTGAGCTACAGATAAATACATATCAGCATATGAATACAGCAACATTTGCACAAAAAAATGTACATTTTAAAATTACATATAAAGTAATGCATTACAATTACAGACTGTAAAAAAAAAGATTGACAACACGCCTCTGCTTCCTTCCACTGTAGAAAAATGAAGCCAAAATATCCCAGTAACTGTCATTGTCAATTACGTCATTCAGAGCCTGAGTCTGCGCAGTAGTGATCCTGAGGTGGAGCCACGGGAATCAAGGGCCTGTCCAAACTCCCTCTCCCGCAGTCTCAATCGCAATCACAGCTGTCAATCATGATATTACACTCCATTTTTATATCTTTAAAAAACTAACTAAAACCAAGCTTATTGGGAAAACGAACACTTGAACATAGGTCTGTGTGATGAGAACTACCTAAAATGACAGAAACCATCTTTGGAAAATAAATATGTTTGAAATGTAATTGGATTTTTTTAGTTTTTAGTGGCTCGCGTCCCATTCGATTACATTGAGAGAGCGGGGTTTAAGACCTATACTGCAGCCAGCCACCAGGGGGCAATCAAAATGCTCTGGCTACACTTCTCAGACTTGGTTTGGCTTCACTTTTCTGTGGGACATTTATTTCAATATTGTGTTACTATCTAAAAAAGTAACTAATTGTGTTTACTTTCTTTTTATGGAAAGTAATGCATTACATTACTTTTGCGTTACCTTTTCTCACCTGGGCGGGGCTTGCTTGTTTGTTTTTATATTTGGCAAATATAAAGGCCCTTTCACACCAAGGTGAAGCTGAAATGATATGCAAATTCAAGCCTGTACAGTAGAGGGCGCAGCTCAAACAAACCTTTCAGATGTGCTGCCATTTTGAATTGCAGAAGAATAGGACGCAGAAGAACAAAGTTCAACACTCATACTTGAGCAGTGGTTGAATTGGACCATCAAAGGTCAGCAGCAAAGATATTGGTTGATAAAATGAGATTTAATACATAAAGTATATTTGTGTTATTTAACTTATTTAAATATTGCAGGTTTATGTAATATTCTGAGTTTGCATTTTACCGTTTTCATTTATTTTGGGGAATACACAACGCCTCTGCACCTCACTTTCGATTTCTCTCAACATGGAGACGAGGCGTCAGTCTATAAATAATAATAATAATTTGTTACATTTATATAGCGCTTTTCTGGGTACTCAAAGCGCTTTACATATAGTAGGGGGAATCTCCTTAACCACCACCAATGAATAAATAAAAAACTAAGTAACTTGCATTACTTATTTGAAAAATTAACTAAGATATTTTGTTGTAAATTTAAAAGTAATGCATTACTTTACTAGTTACTTGAAAAAAGTAATCTGATTACGTACCTCACAATGGGTTACCTCCAACACTGCTCAACACTCCCTGATCTTAAAATACATTAACAAATTGGTGTAAATGTTCTCTACTGTTCAAAAGTCTGGGGTCAGTAAGTTTTGTAAGATACAAATACTATAATAATAACTGCAAAGATGCATCAAAACTGAATGCATTTATAATGTTACAATACATTTCTATTTCTATTGAACTTTCTATTCATCAAAGAATCCTGAAAAAAAAGTGTCTCAATCTTTCCACAAAAATATTAAGCAGCAAAACTGTTTTCAACATTGATGATAATAAGAAATGTTTCTTGAGCACCAAATCAGCATATTAGATTGATTTCTGAAGAGTCATTTCTGAAGGATCATTCAGTTTTGCCATCACAGGCATAAATTACATTTTAAAATATATTATTATTATTATTATTATAAAATAGAAAACATTTATTTTAAATTGTAATACTATTTCACAATAATACAGTTTTGCCTGTATTCTTGATTTTTTTTAAATACAGCCTTGGTGAGATTAGAAGACTTCTTTCAAAAACATTTAAAAAATCTAACAACCCCAAACTTTTGAATACTTGTGTACCACTAAATGCACATGCTCCGAATGTCAGGTCACATTTCTTTTGGAAAGTAGTTAGTGCCAAAGTGAAAGAAAAACAAAGTGAGAAAGATGAACACATTATTGCCACAAGGAAAGATGTCTCTTTCTTTAATCACCAGGTTGTGATCCGACGCAGACCTCTGTTCTACACAGTCAACCTCCTGTTGCCCAGTGTATTCCTGATGGTGATGGACATTGTTGGATTCTACCTGCCCCCAGACAGCGGAGAGAGAGTATCCTTCAAGATCACTCTGCTCTTGGGCTATTCTGTCTTTCTCATCATCGTCTCAGACACTCTGCCAGCGACTGCCATAGGGACCCCTCTCATTGGTAATGAGGTCTTTCTGTTTCATAGAACATGACCTGATGCATTTCAAAAAGATCACTCATTCATTCTTTATTCCCTGATTCCTTAATTATGTGTGAGAGGTGACATCTTGAATTAAGTCTGCTGCATCTAGATCTTATTTAATGTCCTTAGTAATTTTTTTTTGTGGTATGATACAGTTCTTACTCAGCTGGCCGGTCTTGTGATATTGCTCCTGTGCAGATAGAAAACAAGAGATTTCTTGAGTGTTTCAACTGAAGTCAATCCGCATGTCCATTGATTTTCAGTATGGAACTGCAGCTTGTGCGGAAATACACTGATTAATTTGAGAGATAAGGAGAGCAGCCTACAACACTACAGAGGTTTCAAGTTCAAATGCAATTGCAAAACTAGTGCTTTCAAACACACCAAAGCCCACTGAGGGCATACAATTTGTGAAATTGATCATGTGACTATACATGGTCAGCATTCACTTCTATCTATCATCAGGCTGTACACAAACTTGAGGAGTTCATGCAGCTTGAGTGATGTACTTAACATTCAAGAAATATTTCACAATATTACCCTTTTGACTGTATGTTTGTTCAAATAAATGCATAAGAGACTTCTTTCAATAACATAAAAAAAATCTTACCAACCCCAAACTTTTGAATAGTAGTGTATAATAAGTGCATTTTTAATTCTTAAAGTCTTTCATTTCAAATAATGGCACGTTGAACACTGCAAGGATATGATACATGCTGTGTTTCTGCCCATTAATAGTATGAACATTGCATGTAAGTGTCTGTTATGTGTGTGTGTTTGAGTGTAGGTGTGTAC
The DNA here is from genome assembly GCA_003731715.1 of Anabarilius grahami. Classification (NCBI taxonomy): domain Eukaryota; kingdom Metazoa; phylum Chordata; class Actinopteri; order Cypriniformes; family Xenocyprididae; genus Anabarilius; species Anabarilius grahami. The sequence goes on from RJVU01035392.1 coordinate 9,028,125, forward strand.
TTTGTGGTATGCATGGCGCTGCTGGTCATCAGTCTTACCGAGTCTGTTTTGATCGTGAGGCTGGTGCACAAGCAGGATCTTCAGTCTCGTGTGCCGCAGTGGGTCAAACACCTGGTGCTGGAGAAGGCCACAGTCCTGCTCTGCATTCGCAACAAGAAGGTCTGCTCGCTCCTCTCACAGGGATCTGACCTGCCGCTCTACAAAGAGAACAACATGAACACAGGTAACTGACCCTTCGCTAAGCCCCTCCTGACCAGTCCTACCTTAGCAACTGTTTTCACTCACTAAATAAGGATTTACGAAATAGGGTTCGTGAGGTAACTGCAGGGCAGTGTTGACAACTTTTTCAATGGAAAGTAGCCAAAGCCTGCTCAAAAAGTAGCTAAATGTCCCTAGATGACATAATGCAGCAACTGTCGGCACTTCCCACGTAGAAGGCGACGTTCTCGTGACCTTGCGCAACATTGCCTAAAAGTTCTCTAAAGGTGACGAAAATTCTGAAGCTTTACAGAACATTCGGGACGTTCCTAAAATGTCCTCTTTTGGTAATGAAAGTGCTGCAGTTTAAGGTTCCTTATATGACTTTAGGGGGACGTTCCATTTTGGTTATTTTATGGTCAAAAAAGAACGTTACAAAGAGGACATTTGGGACATTAACAGAACGTTCCCACACGGTCCTCTGTTGGTCATTTAATAACGTTCCCAATATGAGTTTAGGGGGATGTTCTATTTTGGTTATTTTATGGTCGCGTGAGAATGTTACAAAGAGGATATTTGGGAAGTTATCAGAACGTCCTATAGTAATAGTTCCCTAAACATTCCCAGAACGTCCTGAATGTTCCCTGAAGGTCCACCAAATAACATTCCCCAAACCTTAAAAGAACTCCACATCGTGACCGTCTCTGAACGTTCTGGGAACGTTACTAGGTGACAGGTTATCCGTCCCCACTGGTGTTAAGGACGTTGTCTAGTAACGTTCCCAGTACGTTCAGAGCCATGATGTGGAGTTCTTTTAAGATTTGGGGGACGTTATTTGGTGGACCTTCAAGGAACATTCCAGACGTTCTGGGAATGTTTAGGGGACTATTACTATAAGACGTTCTGTTAACTTCCCAAATGTCCTCTTTGTAACGTTCTCACGCGACCATAAAATAACCAAAATAGAACGCTCCCCTAAACTCATATCGGGAACGTTATTAAATGACCAACAGAGGACCGTGTGGGAACGTTCAGTTAATGTCCCAAATATCCTCTTATGCGACCATAAAATTAACCAAATTGGAATGTCCCCCTAAAGTCATATAAGGAACCTTGAACTGCAGCACTTTCATTACCAAAAGAGGACGTTTTATGAATGTCCCAAATGTTCTGTAAAGGTTCAGGATTTTCGTCACCTTTAGAGAACTTTTAGGCAAAGTTGCGCAAGGTCCTGAGAACGTCGCCTTCTGCGTGGGTGTTTTATAGAAAATAATAAAGTTTGAAAGTCACCATTATAGAGGTGAGCGTTTGCTTTAGATGGGCTCTTGATTCTTGACATTTTAACATTAGATTTTCTCTGGCTGCTTTAACTGTGTTTCCAAAACACACTTGTTATAGCAAAAAATGCAAGAGAAAGTCTGATCAGATGAACTCGGTTATCTAGTGATGGTGATTCAATCATCATGGAGTGTCCTGATTCACTGATTCTCTCCAGAGACTAAACTCTGAGTGTATTAAAACTGTTAGTTTTGCATTAATTAATGGTTAGTTTTTCTCTTTTTTATTATTATTATTATTTTTTTCATTATACTGACAGAGTTTTGAGCAGTGTCTTTTAGACTCACACAGACATTATGAATCAGCGTATGAACCTCAACGATGGTGACAATAAACAAAAATATTTTTTGTGACTTTAGTAGCTTGTTTTGTGATGCTCAGAGTTAATCTGTTTATCTGAAAATTTTGTCACCATTGTTGAGGTTCATACACAGAATCTTGATGTCTGTGTGAGTCTACATGATCCGGTCTGAATTTCTGCACAATGAAAAAAACTTTCAAAATATCAAAGCAGGACAGGATTTTATGCATTATCACAGGACTGCAACAACATGAAAGAAACACAATATTCAGAGATCAGTGAATAAAGCCACTGTATGATGATGAAATCATCAACAATGAGCAACCAAATCCATTTGATCAGATTTTTTTTTTCTCACAATTTGTTTTGTAACAAATGTGCTTTAGAAACACACAGTTACAACAATTGGAGAAAAAGTAAAGTCAAAACTTAAAGGATCAGGAGCCCAACTAAAGCAAGCGCTTATCTCCGTAACGGTGACATTTATAAATTTGATAAAACATCAACACCTCATTAAGAAGATTTGTATGAAAGAAACAAAGTCAGATTGATTTGTAGTAAGTGAAGATGCAGAGATCTAGAGAGATCTGTTAGTGTTTAATGTTCTGTTTCTGTTATCTGAGTTTTACCTGTAAAGAGCTTTTTTCTTTCTTTCTGTAAGACATTTTAGAAAAATTAGTTTTTGTTTGAACAGCCACTTTTGTTAGTCAATTTAGCTCTAATTTTCAATTAAATCTTTTGACAAGGGCAGCAGGGATGTTCTGAGAACATTTCCAAATAAAATATGGTTTTCCTAAACGTTCAGAGAACGTCTTGAATGTTATGTGAAGGTTTGCCAAATAACGTCCCCCAAACCTTAAAAGAACTCCACATCGTGACCGTCTGTGAACGTACTGGGAACGTTACTAGGCAACGTCCTTAACACCAGTGGGGACGTTCTGAGAATGTTCTGGGAACGTAAAATTTCTAGCGGGGTTTACATCTGTTTTCTATCCTAATTCGTGCTCACAATCTGTATTTTTATATAATATAGAGCTGAATGTACAAGAAAGCTATTCTTATTTATGTATTTTCTGTCAGACAGCAGAAAAACTGAGATAATGACTGAATACAGGTTAACCAGCAGTCCAGAAAGTTTCTAGATTTGTCGCTAGCCGGTTTTTTGAAAAAAGTCGCTAAAGGAGTCTAAAAAGTGACTAAATTGGCAACACTGTGCAAAGACTTCATGAGTTGATAAAAAGTTAATAATTAAGCAGGATGTAAAATAAATAAATGTGGCTGCACAGTTAATCAAAATGAAACTGAAATTGCGTGTCAGTTTCAGTTTCATTTCAGTTCCTCGTGTGATTATCGAAATCAAATGTAATGATTTAATTAAATATAAAGTCTGTTGCGCTGCGAGTTTCAGAGTGAAGCGACAGCTTACAGTGTCGCTTCTCATGTACTCCATTTTGGAAACACAATTTGCACTAGGTTCACCTTATTTATACATTTGCATAATTAACATTTTTGTAGATTTATAGCCTTCACCAGTATTCCACCAAAATAAAATCTTGAGGATGTGACTGTTTGAAAGTTAAGAACTTCAGACATAAATATTAGTATTGTAACTTGCAGTGTATAATAAAATAAGTATTATAATTTTTTTTAATTATAAAGGACAACTTACAATTTAATTTACAACAGTAAATTTTTTATAATTTATTATTGAAATATACAACAATGTTATATTTATCTTCATTTTTTAGTTTTTAAAACAATATAATAATAATAATAATAAGCCATGCAGCCCTATATATAAATAATTTTAAAAATAATCAAAATAAAACATTTACTAAAAAATGATTAAATATTTTATTTTTTCATGTGATCATTAACCAACGTTAGGTAACCATAAACATGTGAATGTGTCATTAAATTATTAAAATATTAACCTAAAATCCTAGGGCATACTTCAGGTAAATATTTTATGTCTAAGGGATTCAGCTGACAAAAAAAGTTTGGGAAATCCTGCACTAAATGACCAGGCAAGGATTTGGTTTTTTCATAATGCAACACCAGTATTTGCGCAATTGTTTTAAGTGTATTTTTACAGAAATTATTCAACAAATATTCATCCCTTTAGGACGTTCTGTAAAGGCCAGTTCACACTGCACCGACAGAAGCAGACCAACTCCGACAGTCACCAGATTACACCACATCACTTTTTAGACATTCTAATTCTGATTCATCATGTCCAATCGGCGAAAACAAGCTCCAACAAGCTCCAACAGACAGGGCAAACACAATGATCCACCAAAACCCGATGGAATGTCTCTTGCTGTCTGTCAGTGCAGAGTGAATTGGCCTTAAAGCTTGTCTGTGTGCAACAGGATAGCAAAGGTGCTCTAAGTCAGTGGTTCTCAACCAGGGGGCCGGTGTGGTGAGACCCAGAGTGATCCCATTGGTTCTTGTTTTTTAGATATGTTTTTTGCTTCCAATATAGCTCCCAATTTAATGTTTCAAATTAATGATGTTTGTGTGTACTTAGCATGACAATTAATTTATTACACATTTATTATAGTATTATTATATACTATACCACATTGCTATTATTGTGTAAAAGTAATATTAAATTACTTTTACAGAACATAGTGTGTTGCAACAGTCCTTATCCTTATAAAAAAAACATTTTTAGGCATGGTTGTGTTTCCAGTTTGTTTTATTATGCAAAACATAGGCATTCATTTTTATATTTCAAGCATGTTGTTTGTGCACTTAATGTAATAAACATCATACAATATAGTTAAATAGGTTATAATTAGTCAAGACATTGCAATAACAACTTTTGATCAGGCATTACCACTTGGGTCCTAAAGGAGACCCGATTCCTGGGGGGACTCAATTTCTCATGACACTGGGGCCCACTAGGGGAGCTCAACAAACTTCCAAGGGGGCCTCAAGTTGACTTAAAATTATTTAAAAATAGGACAAAACAAGCATTACAAGCTGAAACAACTAAGGATCAAGGCATTTCTTTGTATCTGGTATTTTTTTCTAATGAATATACATCTTATGCCAAGCTCTAAAGTATTTTATTGGGTAGAAATTGAGAGTGTGGGGGGATTGGGTTCAAATATTGTTGTGGACTATGGGTGGGCCTTGAAGTCAAAAAGGTTGAGATCCACTGCTCTAGGTGGTCTGTTTTTGCAGATTAAACAAGCTCTGAAACTCACCTCTGATTTTTTTAAGCGGTTCACTGCAACCATCACAGCTGCGAAGGATCCAGAGACTCCGGGAGAAACCTGGGCTTGGGGCTGTCCACGCGGGACACCGGGCCTCCCGTCATGGAAGGCATCCTACGTGAGATCACCTCCATCCGTCAGTTCATGGAGAAGAAGGACGAGAGCAGGGAGATTGCTAAGGAGTGGCTGCAGGTGGGGTACGTGTTGGACGTCCTGCTGTTTCGCGTCTACCTGCTCACCGTGTTGGCCTACAGCATTACTTTAGGCACACTGTGGTCCGTCTGGCAGAACGTCTGACCGCAGATGTGTATCACAGAGGGAAGGCGCCAATTCTGTCTCACTGCTTAAAGTAAACGCAGTGTTTGACGTAGTTTAAGTGCTGGTAATGTGATTGTTATCTCACAAGAGAATAACTTGAGCACCATAGAGGAGAAATGTGCTTTCAAATCAAGAGTTATTACTTGTAGACTGCTGTTCTTACCAGATGAAAGCTCTTCAAACTGCTGTCTCTGAAAAAAAGCATACAGAATACATGTATGATTGTTATATCTGCTAATATTCAGTACAACAGAACAATTGCAAGTGAGATATTCTTTTCATACAACAGTAAAACATAAAGAAGTTAAAAGTGAACAACTCACATTTTAGATACATTATGGGAAGCTATTTTGCTTATTTTTTTCTCTGCCAACCGAGAAATAGTTCCAAAAGAAGCCAAAGAAAGAAGCAGCAAAGCTTTAAAACATATATGAAATGCATAATACACCGCTACACCGAGTTATTTGTCTTTTTTTAGTATTTCAAAACTAAGAAAAAATATCTTTCTGCATTAGACTAATCACACTGAGGTCAAACATACACTACCATTCAAAGTTTGGGGTCAGATTTGTTTTAAAATCAAATGAATACTTTTATTCAACACAGATGCATTAAAGGGATAGTTCAACCTAAAATGAAAATTATTCCATGATTTACTCACCCTCAAGCCATCCTAGGTGTATATGACTATCTTCTTTCAGATGAACACAATCAGATATATATTTAAAAATATCCTTAGTCCTCCAAGCTTTATATTGGTTGTGAATGGTACCCCAAATTCTGAAGACAAAAAAAAAAAAAAAATGCATCCATCCATGAAAAAATTTATCCATATGACTCCAGGGGGTTAATAAAGGCCTTCTGAATCGAATCAGTGCGTTTGTGTAAGACAAGTATCCTTATTTAAAACTTTGTAAAGTAAAATAACGAGCTTCTGGAGCGACAGCCATACGCATTCGACATACGTCCAAAAAGCGTTAACTTCCACGACGTAGTACACGATGACTTGACGTACTACACTATGGCATGACGTATAACATGTAGTACGTCGAATCATCGTATACTACGTTGCGGAAGTTAATGCTTTTTGGATGTATGTCGAATGCATATGGCTGTTGCGCCGGAAGCTCGTTATTTTACTTTATAAAGTTTTAAATAAGGATACTTATTCCAAAAGTATTCCTTACTTACCATTCATAACCATTATAAACCTTGGAGGACTAAGGATATTTTTAAATATATCTCCGATTGTGTTCATCTGAAAGAAGATGGGCATATACCTAGGATGGCTTGAGGGTGAGTAAATCATGGAATAATTTTCATTTTTGGGTGAACAATCGCTTTAAATGAATCAAAAGTGATGGTTGAGACATTTCAAATAAATGTACGAAAGAATCCTGAGAAAAATGTATCACTGTTTCTTCAAAAATATTAAGCAGCACAACTTAACATTGATTATAATAAGAAATGCAGCATATCAGCATATTAGAATGATTTCTAAAGGATCATGTGACATTGAAGACTGGAGTAATGATGCTGAAAATTCAGCTTTTCCATCACAGCAATAAATGGCATTCTAAAGTTATTTTAAGTTGTAATAATATTTCACAATATTACTGTTTAATGTAGTTTTGATCAAATAAAGCATAAGGGACTTCTTTAAAAAGCATTAAAACATTTTACCGAAACTTTTGAATGGTAGTGTATGCTAGTCCATGCTTAATTCAACTCTATTTGTAAATGTTGTAACCCAAATTATTTTAGTTTTATCTTGTCATAAAAACAACAATTTATCATTTACAGCACGTTTCCTTCATTCCATTTCACTTCTGTTTTTCTGATAAAGTACTGTGAAAAAAAAAATGCTATCCTGTTATTGAAAGAAAACATCCTGTAAAGTGTCTATATTGTATGTCTTGAGAAGATGTTTGTCCGTGTCTGTATTGTGTTCCCTCTCTTCCAGCCCAAGGGCGGTTGAGTATTAGTCGTTGCCTGTGACACTAAATGTACTAATTGTAAAGATTTTCACCTCACTGGGAATGCACTCAGCAGGCCTGGGGTGATTGGATAAATGCCATCGACACCCTACATAATTAAAGAAGAAAAAAATCATTTAGACAGTAAATGGGAGCATTGATCCCAATACAATCAATGTGGCTACATCTCTCCATCCTGCTTTCTGCTCACCACAGTCCTGAATTTACAGAGGATTTGGGAATTTTATGAAGAACAAGAGTTTGAAGTGTGTCTTAGTAAATGCCAGTCTTGATGTAAATTAAATAAATATGTCATTATGATTAATATGTTCATAATTACCTTTCAACAACAACACAACCATACACCCTTGATGTTTGCACTCAACTTTGACCAGCAGAGGGCTTCTAAGGCCATGTAATGCATTTAAGGGACTGCTGATGTTAGGGACATCATTACACATACATTACATAGTTTCACTGGTATCTGTAATATTAATACAGTCTGCGTTTGAAGTGCACACAAAAGGATTCCAGTGCCGGACGGATTTCATTATCAGCCAAGAACGGAATGTTGGCAGGGTGAAGTTGGCAGTGTAGTTTCTGAAAGCCATACACAGTCATAACAAATGGCTTCAAGTGGCATTTGTAGGCTGTTACTTGTTTTGCAAATTCATCTGCTGGAGGTCGTCCACTGGGCCCGCTTGCACCCGCAGGCGTGGCTTAGCTGGGAACACAACTGAAGGGATTTGGGAAGACCACGTCCACCATTCAGTCCTTTGCTGTCTAAACTTCCCTTGTCCATTAGATCATATCTGGGTCAAAGAGCAACCAAAGATAGGATTGCCCTGCTCATCGCACAAAAGCTATTCACGCAGAGAAGGTCACATGACCTTTACCGAAAAGTGGCGGTCTTGGGTGCCAGCAGCACCCGCGTCGCTCTTAACGAAGCTTAACTTCCAAAGGCCTTGCAAAGCGAACAGACAATCTGAACCCTGCTGTCTTTCTCAGACGATCATTAAAAAAAATTTGTTTAATCTTAAGAGATAGACCTAATTAAAAGTCTCATTAGCTCAGCACACTGAGGTAGCATTGTGTGCTATATATAAGGCACATTATTTCCAAAGATAGTTAAGATAAGGGATAGCAGCTTTTCAATAGACACTCTCAATGTGCGGTTACATTTAATTCAATGTGCGGTTACATTACGGTTTGGCAAATTCTCACAGGCGAAATCCACATGAATTTCGATTTCGCAAGTAGATCAAGTTTTTCACAGATTTGCCACATTTACCAACAGAAAGCTGCTTGTTTTGAAAGTAACCTCTGTGTGAGCTGTGCTTCGTGCGTCGCTGCACTATTGACAGTCAGTGCTGGGTAGTAACTGATTACATGTAATCTGGATTACGTAATCAGATTCTTGTACTTGTAATTAGATTACATTACATTTTAAAATACTTGTAATCAAACAGACTACAGGTACTTTTTTTTATTGATTACATTATTATCATTCATTAATTTTTATTTTTAATTGATAAATGATAAAAGTTCACAGTTCTCTGATGACAGTTAATGGTCACATGACATGCAGGTAAACAAATATTTTTTAGTTAGTGTTTTATTTTTTTTTATTTTAAAATTATTTTGTTTAATTTTACATTTTTATGATTTAATTACTTAATAGCTGTTCTTTAAAGCTACAATATGTAAGATTTTTTAAGTAAAATATCCAAAAACCACTAGGCCAGTGTTGTATATTTTGTTCAGTTGAGTACTTACAATATCCCAAATGTTTCCAACTATTTGTAAATCGTGAGAAAATCGCAATTTTAACCAAGGATATATGGGACGTGTCCGGGAGTCGCCTGTCAATGCCATCATATCCGCGTTACGCTCGGTTTCCGGTTTTATTTTGTAGAAACCATGGAAACACCAAAGACGCTTTAATATATTTCATGTTTTATTGGACAAGGGAACAACAGATTGGATACATTTATAGACAGAAAACAATTTATTGTTATATAGCTCAACACATTTATTCTTATTGTTCAAATCTAGTTTTCTTGATTTTGCGAGAGGACCATGCTTTTACCATGCCTCAGAGAAAAACACTACTTTGTCAAGTAGCTACCCAGCTAACAGGGAACGTTTCCATAACTTTCACTAACGTTATGTAAAAGTTATGTAAATGTTAGAAATAAACATTCCTAAAATAATGTTTCAAGAACATTCTTTTAATGTTTTCATAGTTAAAATACATTCTCATAACATTGAGAGGAAACATTCTTAGAACAACATTGTTGGAACGTTCTTACCATGTTATTTGTACTTGACTGATGTTCTCATTAGCAAAAACGTTCTCACAACAACGCTCTTGTAACGTCTTTATCACGTTATTTGTACTTGACTGATGTTCTCGTAATGTTGAGAGAAAACGTTCTAAGGATAACATTCTGAGAACATGCTTTTAATGTTATTATTATTTGCTGAATGTTTTCATAATGTTATCATAATACGTTCTGAGTACAAAGTTTATAAAAAACGTCCTTACATTGTAATCTGTACTTAATGAATGTTCTCCTTATATAGAGAAAACGTTGTGAGAACAATGTTCAAGGAACATCCACACAATGTTATTTTTACTAAAAGAACATTCTCATAACATTGAGAGAAAACGTTCTTAGAGCAACATTGCCGTAGCGTCTTTATGATGTTATTAATATTTGCTAAATGTTTTTGAAGTTCAATGTTTTGAACGTTCTTATGTGACCATAAAATTACCCAAATTGGAATGTCCCCCTAAAATCATATAAGGAACCTTGAACTGCAGCACTTTCATTACCAAAAGAGGACGTTTATGTCACAAATGTTCTGTAAAATGTCAGAATTTGTCACTTTTAGAGAACTTTTAGGCAAAGTTGAACAAGGTCAAGAGAACATTGCCTTCTACGTGTGTGTTTTATAGAAAATAATAAAGTTTGAAGTCACCGTTATGGAGGTGAGCGTTTGCTTTAGAAGGGCTCTTGATTCTTGATGAATAATATTAGTTTTTCTCTGACTGCTTTAATTGTGTTATCAAGACATGCAAGTTATAGCAAAAAAGCAAGAGAAATTTTGATCCGATAAATTGGGTTGTTAAGTGCTGGTGATTCAGTCATCATGTGGTGTCCTGATTCACTGATCATCACTAAAGCCTCAAACTGTGAATGTATTAACTGTTACTTTCATTAATGCTTTTTTATATTTAATTCTTTATACAGACAAGAGTTTTGAGCAGGGTTTTTTTTTTCTTCTAACTTTAACACAGACATCATGAATCAGCGTATCCTCAACGATGGTGATACTAAACAAAAATCTTTTTTGTGACTTTAGTAGCTTGTTTTGTGATGTTTAGAGTTAATCTGTTTATCTGAAAATGTTGTCACCATTGTTGAGGATCATACGCAGAATCTTGATGTCTGTGTGAATCTATATGATGCTGTCTGAATAATTTCTGCCCAATAATGAAAACTTTCAAAATATCAAAACAGGACAGGATTTTATACATTATCATTGGACTACAACAACATAAAGGAAAATACAATGTTCAGAGACCAGAGAATAAGGACACTGTATGATGAGAAAATCATCAACGATGAGCAGCCAAATCCATATGATCAGATTTCTCTCACAATTTCTTGTGCAATGGATGCTTTAAAAACACAATTGCAAAATTTGGGGAAAAATAATCAAAACGTTAAGGATCAGGAGCCCAACTAAAGCAAGCGCTTACCTCCGTTACAGTGACATTTATAAATTTGATAAAACATCAACACCTCATTAAGAAGATTTGTATGAAAGAAACAAAGTCAGAGTGGTTTGTAATAAGTGAAGATGCAGAGATCTAGAGAGATCTGTTAGTGTTTAATGTTTCTGTTATCTGAGTTTTGTGAGGTCACCATTGTGCTGGAGAGTAGATCCTGTGCTTCAGTCAGTGTTGATCCAGAAACACTGATGCTCTGCTGCATGTTGCTTTATTTAAAGACAGTAACTGTGTAGTTGCTGATGCAGTGATACAGCAGTTACATTAGCTCATGCATGTGCTGTTGTTTTTTTGTCTTTTGTAAGACATTTAAAAAAAACTTAGTTTTTGTTTGAGCAGATACTTTTATTAATTGTCTTTTTTGACAAGGGCAGCAGGGATATTCTCTAATAAAAATAAAATATGGTTTCCCTAAGTGTTCAGAGAACGTCCTGAATGTTCTGTGAAGGTCCGCCAAATAACGTCCCCCAAACCTTAAAAGAACTCCACATCGTGACCGTCTCTGAACGTATAACGTAACGTTATAACATCATTTTCAGCAGCATGATTAACAGTGCTGTGTTGCGCCGGCGACTGCGGCATAATAAAAGTTCAGCTCTCGAGATGTGTGTTATGGAAGTTTTTTCCTAACAAAATTCAAATAAAAATTCAAATGCTTAAATAGATCAAATAATAAATCAAACTCAAACGGCTGCTCAAATGATAAATCAAATGCTCAAATGCAATTTCATTTCCTCATTTGGGGAAGCATGAACTGTATCAAAAATCAAATTAAAACTAATTTGATTTGATTTTTAATTTTCATTATCAACCCAGTATAAACCTGTCATAATTAAATTTATAATTCAATGCTCAAATCATAAATCAAATGCACAAATTATAAATCAAATGCAACTAATAAATCACATGCTCAAACCGACATTGCAAATGGCAAATCAAATTCAAATGAGGCGTGTCAATCAAGTGGCATGTGGGGAACCTTCAGGGAACATTCAGGACGTTCTGGGAATGTTTAGGGGACTATTACTATAGGACGTTCTGATAACTTCCCAAATGTCCTCTTTGTAACGTTCTTGCATGACCATAAAATAACCAAAATAGAACGTTCCCCTAAACTTATATCGAGAACGTTATTAAATGACCAACAGAGGACCATGTGGGAACGTTCTGTTAATGTCCCAAATGTCCTCTTTGTAATGTTTTTTTTTTTACCATAAAATAACCAAAATGGAACGTCCCCCTAAAGTCATATAAGGAACCTTGAACTGCAGCGCTTTCATTACCAAAAGAGGACGTTTTAGGAACGTCCCGAATGTTCTGTAAAGGTTCGGAATTTTCATCACTTTTAGAGAACTTTTAGGGAACGTTGCGCAAGGTCCTGATAACGTTGCCTTCTACGTGGGAAACTACCCACAGCATTCGAGACAGCCGAGCTTCTATGCAATTATGTGTTCCGTTTCTATGGTCTACCCGAGGACATCGTGTCAGACAGGGGCCCACAGTTCACATCTCGAGTCTGGTCAGCCTTCTTCAAAAACCTCAATGTCATCATCAGCCTCACTTCAGGGTACCATCCAGAATCCAATGGCCAAACAGAGCGCATGAACCAAGAATTAACCAGATTCCTACGCACCTACTGCCAACGCAACCAGAATGACTGGAGTCGTTATCTACTCTGGACAGAGTACGCCCAAAACTCGTTACAAAAACCTGCCACTGGTGTCACTCCCTTTCAATGTGTCTTGGGCTTCCAACCCCCATTGTTTCCATGGTCTGGGGAACCATCCAATCTACCGTCTGTTACTGAGTGGATGCAAAGAAGCGAGGAGACCTGGAATCAAGCTCACCAACACTTACAGCGCGCCGTGAGAAGGCAGGAGATGCAGGCCAACCGTCATCGACGTCCCAATCCCCAGTACGCCGTAGGACAATGGGTTTGGCTGTCCACTAGAGACCTTCGGCTAAGACTTCCATGCAGAAAACTCATTCCCAGGTTTGTAGGGCCTTTTCAAATTATCAAACAAATAACTCCAGTATCATTTCGTTTAGATTTGCCTGCTAATTACCGTGTTTCTCCCACTTTTCATGTTTCGTTGCTGAAACCCTCCGGGGGTCCGAGAGGGGAGCTAGTGGGAGCCGAGGCCCGCACCCCCCCACCCCTGATGATCGAAGACGAGGAAGCTTACCAGGTGCGAGAACTGCTCGATTCCATGCGCCGGGGTAGGAGACTACAATACTTAGTCGACTGGGAGGGGTACGGCCCGGAGGAGCGATCCTGGGTCAATGTGGATGATATCCTGGACCCTTCACTCACGGAGGAGTTTCATTGGACGCACCCGGAGAGACCGGCCCCTCGACCACGTGGTAGACCCCAGCGTCCGCCTCCTCGCGTCTGGAGCCGCTCACGNGGGGGGGGGCTCTGTCACGAATGTGGCTCCCACGGCCCTTCCTCCGGACCGCCGGAGGGAGCCATCACCGGAATACTCATCAGTTATCATTCGGACTACGTTACACATAGGCCCTCATTCCTGGGACTGATTGCACACACACCTGTACTGCATCAAACTCTCACTATTTAAGACACACACACACACANTTTTCATGTTTCGTTGCTGAAACCCTCCGGGGGTCCGAGAGGGGAGCTAGTGGGAGCCGAGGCCCGCACCCCCCCACCCCTGATGATCGAAGACGAGGAAGCTTACCAGGTGCGAGAACTGCTCGATTCCATGCGCCGGGGTAGGAGACTACAATACTTAGTCGACTGGGAGGGGTACGGCCCGCTCTGTCACGAATGTGGCTCCCACGGCCCTTCCTCCGGACCGCCGGAGGGAGCCATCACCGGAATACTCATCAGTTATCATTCGGACTACGTTACCCATAGGCCCTCATTCCTGGGACTGATTGCACACACACCTGTACTGCATCAAACTCTCACTATTTAAGACACACACACACACAACGCTAAGTCTTGATTTGCCTTGGTGATCATTCCTGAGCGTTTTCCTGTGGACTGTTACCTGTTATCGATTGGACTGTTTATTCTCTGTGACCCTTTGCCGCCTGCCCTGATCCTTGTCTGTTTACTGGACTTTGATTGTGTTGCCGCCTGCCCTGATCCTTGCCTGTGACCTGATTCTGTTTGTCTGCCGCCTGTCACGACCATTGCCTGTCCCTGTTTATGCCTCTGCCTTTGCCCTGTCTGCATTTTAAGTCCGTTTAATAAAAGCTGCAAATGGATCCACATTCTGTCGACCCATCATTACAAGGGGAACGTTAGAATAACGTTAGAATAACGTTAGGGGAACATTAGAATAATGTTAAGGGAACATTAAAATAACAGAGGAATGTTAAAAATTTGACTTTTTTTTTCAACATCGATTGGACATCAGTGTCCAATCGACATCAGTGTCCAATCGTCAAATGGATGTCAAGTCGACGACGTCAATTTGACGTTTTTTTTTACATCAATGGGACATCAGTGTGTGGACGTCAAATTGAAAAACAGGAACCAAATACTAACATTAGGGGAACGTTCTTTTTTTGCTGGGGCCCAGCTAACAATTTTTGGTTGCTAACGTTAGTTTCTGGTTCATTATTTTAACGTTCCCCTAACGTTATTTTAACATTCCTATAACGTAATGCTAACATTCTTGTAATGTTATTCTAACATTCCCCTAACATTATTCTAACATTCCCCTAACGTTATTCTAACATTCCCCTAACGTTATTCTAACATTCCCCTAACGTTATTCTAACATTCCTATAACGTTATACTAACATTCCTATAACGTTATACTAACATTCCCCTAACGTTATTCTAACATTCCTATAATGTTATACTAACGTTCCCGTAACGATATTCTAATGTTCCATCGTCAGTAATGCTGTACATCAGTAATCATCCAGCTCACCCACAACCCAGTATAGTATAAGCGATATGGAAATTGGATGTATGGAGGCTTATCATCAACGTTATAATAAATGTTCTGTGGGGCCGTTCACATATCGCGTCTAAAAAACGCGTAGAAAGCGTGGCCATGCTACTTTCTCCTTTCCACAAGCGCTCCCGCAATGCAGCCATGAACTGCGCTCTTCATGATGACGAGGAGGAAGTATTAGCAAAGAATTAATTGATTTCTAGCCCTTGCATTAGCTTTACTACTAGATATATTTATGGAGATGAGAAATAAAAACTCTACCTGTACAGCTATGATCAGCTGTTCGGCTGAGCTTTCGATGCTGTTACGGAAAGGCCGAAGCTGATCGGTTGGTTCTTGACACATGACCTGCGGTGCACTTGCAACATTCTGAAAAGTTGAGAATTTTTCATCTCGATGCGGCTGGAAAACACGTCGCATGCGCAGTTATTTTTTTAGTTATTGAAAGATGACCACACTGCAACGTTCTGGGAACGTTATTTTTGGGTTGCAAAAAGAAAACCTAAAAGGAACGTTTATTTGATTCTCAAAAATGATGTCCAATTGATGTCGAAAAAAAAAAGTCAAATTGACGTCAAAAACTCAACATCCATTTGACGTCCGCACACTGATGTCGAAAAAAAAACCCCATCAAATTGACGTCAATTTTTTAACGTCAATTTGACGTCCACACACTGATGTCCAATAGTATAAGCGATATGTAAATTGGATGTATGGAGGCTTATCAACATTATAATAAACGTTCTATGGGGCCGTTCACATATCGCGTCTAAATTTCATCCGACAGTAGGGGGGGACAATAAACAAAAAATTTCTCAAGAGCACTTTTTGAAGGGGACACAAATAATACAGCCAAAAATGTACTTATAAAGGATATATGTAATGTTACACAGAAGAAAACCTTACTACTATTATTATTGTAGCATGAAGACTGTGCCATTATGCTCACTGTTTCTCTTTGGTTCAATGAAAAAACTAAATTAACCAAAATATTCTTCTTCAAATCATTTATTCATTGGAATATTTTTGAAGTTGTTTACAACCAAGTCACCAAAATACGATGAATACACACTGAGCAAACCCGAACACACAACAGTAAATCTATTAGCCTTATTACAGTTCACGTATTCTTATCATCACAATGTTAATTGTTGTTGGTGTGGGTGCCTTAGTATCCAACAAGCTATCGTAAACAAGCTAGCAAACAAGCTAGGTAACATTATAATCGCTAAAATAGCGGACTCAAGGAAAAAAAAATCATGTCATCATCTTTTTTTCTTTTATGACTAATTACTCAGCATCGTCAGTATTAAAGAGAAAATAATCACTTCATCCGATGTTTTTGAATAAAATAGCCTTGACAGCCTAACGTTACTTACTGAAACTCTTCTCAACTAACGNAAGGAACGTTTATTTGATTCTCAAAAATGATGTCCAATTGATGTCGAAAAAAAAAAGTCAAATTGACGTCAAAAACTTGACATCCATTTGACGTCCGCACACTGATGTCGAAAAAAACCCCCCATCAAATTGACGTCAATTTTTTAACGTCAATTTGACGTCCACACACTGATGTCCAATAGTATAAGCGATATGTAAATTGGATGCATGGAGACTTATCATCAACATTATAATAAACGTTCTATGGGGCCGTTCACATATCGCGTCTAAAAACGCGTGGAAAGCGCGGCTCCTCCTTTCCACAAGCGCTCCCGTGGTGTCTGTCGTTGCTATGCAACCATGAACTGCGCTCTGCGAACCTGAAGATAGTGTAGTCAGGCAACTAGCCTATTGTTTACAAATCCAATACACTTTGAACATTTTACAGAACTGACAAAAATATTTAAAATATATATTTAAGTAATATGTGTAGTAATATCATTACTATGTAGGCTATACTATTCAGCAGCCATTATTCTTAAACTATACACATGTAACTGATGGTAGCATAAATATCAGACGTAATTTTTGGCTCAGGGTAATATCAATCCTGTGTTCATCATGCTTGTAGAGGTACTTAGACTGTTTAATAGTTTGGAAAAATTGTAATGGTTTGGAATACAAAGCACAATGTCTGTTAATTAGACAATTCCAATTAAATGTTGTTAATCTCTATTTAAGTAAAGCACAATTCATACAAAAATATCAGTGTTATGCTGTACTATACATGATTTACAGTAAAACCGTTTTTCTATCAGTGAGTGCTGTGTGTGAAGTTGTACACTATTATTTAAAAAAAGTGTGCTAAATAGCGTGGATCATTGGATGCTCGATGGCAAAGGGGCCCCCACACGCTGTCTTTGCATAGGGCCCAAGATTCGGTGCTACACCCCTGGTCACCATTCTGTTAGTATTGACTTGATACACAAAATAGGTGCAAAAAATGAATGGCCTACAGGCCTACTGATCATTTATCATTAATGTTATTTATTGATAAATTATAGATTACACTTTGTATATTACACTGACTTTAACGAAAACTACTGTTTGGCAGAACGTGCCATGCCTACTGTGTTCAATCCTTTTAGGGTGATTTCACACCTTTTGAGCGGATGTCACTAGCATGCCACTCCCTTCTGGTCCGCATGCTTAGAAGTAATACGAGAGATGTATTATGTCATTACGTCATTATTATGAGAAAATGTCATAATTACGAGAAAGTTTCTCATTATTATGATTTACAGAATCATATTTTTTACTCAGTTACCCAAACTGCACACAAGAAAGTCTCCTCTTCTGCCTCAAAACTCCGCCCACATGCCACTTGATTGACACGCCTCATTTGAATTTGATTTATCATTTGCAGTGTCAGTTTGGGCATTTGATTTGCCGTTTGCAATGTCGGTTTGAGCATTTGATTTATAATTTGAGCATTTGATTTACGATTTGAGCATTGAATTATAGATTTAAATATGACAGGTTTATACTGGGTGGATAATGAAAATTAAAAATCAAAATCAAATACAAATTAGTTTTTAGTTCATGCTTCCCCGAATGAGGAAATGAAATTGCATTTGAGCAGCCGTTTGAGTGTTTAATTTATTATTTGATCTTTTTAAGCATTTGAATTTTTTATTTGAATTTTGTTAGGAAAAAACTTCCATAGTGTGTCGTGCTCATCTCTCATTAGCAATCGCTCCAGCGGCCTCATTTCTGCTCTCACAGCACTGTAGTCCTGCTCTGCTTCATACTACAGTAACGTTAATAATTTCATCCATGAAAATGATTTATGCCCGAGTCCTGTCAGATTCTTTTCCGCCAGCTGTGAGGTGTAGATGACATCTCCCAAGATTCCGTGCCCAAGATCTGAATAGGCGACCTCTAGCGGTGAAAAATCTACATATTGTACGAACCCCAGTCTGGGAAATGCTGACATTTCACTTTGTATTTTTATATCAATATGGTACAAGATTATCCTGTTCAAATCAATGTGATAAACAAGTTAGGTCAAAAGTAATCTAAAAGTAATCCAAAAGTAGTCAGATTATATTACCTTAAATGTGTAATGTACTGGATTATGTTACTAAACACAATTGTTGTCATGTAATTTGGAATCAGTAACTGACTACAATTTTAAGTAATCTACCCAGACAATTATAGACCTTTTTGCTAATATGACCGCACTTTATCTCAAAGAAATCAGGGACCGACCAACAGTGAGATAATGGCGTCTAGTGATGGAGTAACTATATTATATTGTATACAGCCTAGTTCTTCAGACTACCTTTCTTCCTCAGTGTTGGGTATAATGTATTACCAAGTAATTAATTACTGTAATTTAATTACAGTTACTTCTGATGTAATTGCATTAAATACTGTATAGACTATAGTCAGTTCAAGAATTCATGCAATTTTATATTGTTTATTTGAAATAATTAAGAGCAGTTTTATGTCTATCCCTATATTGTTCAACTGGTCGAGGTTGATATGGGATTTATAAAGTAATTAGAACGGTAATGTAATGCTATTTTTTAGACAGTAATAAGTACAGTGATCTAATTACACTGTTGAAGATGTAATTAGTAGCTAGTAATTTTAAGCAATTTATTTCGTAGAAATTACCCAACACTGCTTATGATAGGCTATAATATATGTATTGTATTAATAGGCCTATTTTGTATGTGGAATGTATTCAGTACATGAATAAATATGTTCGTAATTTGTGATAAAATCTTTTCTGTTTTCAATTATATAATACAACTGTATATACTGTAGCTATGAATAAACATGCTAACATTTTGGCGCTCACACAAGACAGCAGCAGTTAGGCTGAGCTTTCGCTGTGTGTGTCTAGCCTTAACACTGGCAGATGTTTACAATAATTCAACAGGATCATAACTCAAACACACACACAGAGTGCTAGACAGATACAATACCAGAGGGAGCATTTGCATAGCAGCGAATTGCCATTATTTGCTCAGATGGTTACTGGTATTAACACAGAGCTCTATGTAATGAACACAGGCAGACTCGCTAAAGCACTGAGGTTTGTATTCTCAGCTTGTCTCCCCCCAGAATAAAAGAGAAGCAGAGACTGCTTTTGTTTCAGTCTATTTCCCTCCGAATGATAATGAGAGCAGGCAGTGAAGGCACAGGACCTGTTCTCTTAATGATACACTACCTGTGACTTCACTTTGCTATCTTAAAGATTTATCGGATAATGTATTCGCATCGAATTCAGTCTTGTGG
Organism: Anabarilius grahami; assembly: GCA_003731715.1. Classification (NCBI taxonomy): domain Eukaryota; kingdom Metazoa; phylum Chordata; class Actinopteri; order Cypriniformes; family Xenocyprididae; genus Anabarilius; species Anabarilius grahami. Next base: position 9,047,906 of record RJVU01035392.1, read on the forward strand.
TCTTGTTTTGTCCCCCCCTACTCTCTTTAACTGTATTATTAAACTTTGTAGGATATTTGCCATTATCTCAGCTGCAGGTGGTGCTAACTGCAAATTTATCAGTCATTAGCTTTTATTTAGTAAAATGGCTTTAAAATGGCTTTTCCGACTCACATTCTTTTTATTTTTTTATATCCCTAATAAATTAAAATAAATCTGAATTAGACAAATCTGCAGTGTTGGGGAAGTTACATTTAAAAGTTATGCATTACAAAATTATAAAAAAAATGTTATTTCATAAAAAAAAAAGTAACTGATTTAGTTACTTTTTCTGTAAAGTAATGTTACATTACGTTACATTTTCTTACCTAGGCTGGGCTTGTGTGTTTTTCAATAATAAAGTATGTTTTTGACAAATGTAAAGACTCTTTCAAACCAAAGGTGAAATGAATAAGCCTCAGGCTGAAGGAAATGCTAATTTATACCTGCAGTAGAGGGCGCAGCCTTTCAGCTGTGCTGCCATTCTGGATTGCAGAAGTAGTAAGTTATTCACCAATAAAAACAAAACATTAAACACAAATGTGATGTTTATCTAAAGTCATTTTTGCTTAGTATGCTTGAACTGGATCACGGAAGGTCAGCAGCAAAGACAATTGGTTAAGTGAGATATTTGTATTATTTATCTAATTAATTATCGCAGGTCTATGTAATATTCTGAATTTGCATTTCACTGTTTTTATTAATTTAATGTGAGATGAATAAATTGCTCACATTTAGTCTAGAACTACAACCAGCATTTTTACACAGTGCACACAACACCTCTGCACCTTACGCCCGATTTCTCTCAACATGGGGACAAGGTGTCCGTCTATAAATGGGAAAACAAAGTTACTTGCGTTACCTTTTTGCAAAGCAACTTGGATATTTGTAAATTTAAAAGTAATGCATTACGGTACTAGTTACTTGAAAAAAAGTAATTGTAAAGGAAAGTTACTTTTAAAAGTATTTCATTACAATCTTGCATTACTACCTAAAAAAGTAACTAATTGCCGTACTTAGTTACTTTTTATGGAAAGTAATGCGTTACATTACTTTTGGTTTACTTTTTTTCACCTGGGCTGGGCTTGCTTGTTTGTTTTTTTAATAACCCCCCCCAAAAAAAGTTCTATCTTTGGCAAATGTTAAGACCCTTTCATACCAAAAGAGAAATGAATAAGCTTCAGGCTGAAGGAAATGCAAATACACGCCTCAGTTGGATCATCAAAGTTCAGCAGCAAAGACACTGGTTAATAAAATGAGATTTAATACATAAAATATATTTGTTTAATTTAATATACTTAATTATCGCAGGTTTGTGCAATATTCTGAGATTACATTTCACTTTATTTATTTTGAGGAATACTGACCGTTTTTGTGTGAGTGAGCTGAGTAAACTGCTCACATTTAGTCTAGAACTACAATACCCATCATGTTCACAGAGCACACAACACCTCTGCACTTACTCATGATTTCTCTCAACATGAGAACAGATCTGTCAGTCAATACATGGGAAAACAAAGTAACTTGCGTTACTTATTTGAAAAAGTAACAGATATTTTGTTGTAAATTTAAGTTACTTTACTAGTTACTTGAAAAAAGTAATTGATTACGTAACTCAAGTTACTTGTAATGCGTTACCCCCAACACTGTATGTAACTCACATTATTAGTAATGCGTTACCCCTACACTGCTAGCCAGGAATGTTTAATGAAATTGTCTAACCTTGTTTTACAGGCTTCAAGAGGCCTATAATAAACAACAGAAAATAAGCTCTGCAATAGAAATGTGAGAAATTTGCAATAGACATTTTCAGAGAAAACTTGAAAATTCTGTCATTTACTCCCTCATGTCGTTCCAAGCCTATACTGTACAATGTTCACGCTCCTCTCCTCTATACAACAGAAGTGGATGGTGACCAGGAGCTTGCAAACTCCAAAAAGAGCATCATAGCAGTAGTCCATGCTATTTCTGCTTTATTTGAGAACAGACTGTAAACGTAAGTTATGTAATCTTACAGCTGTGGTCACCATTCACTTATTTTATGAAAAAAGAGCAGCTTGAACATTCCGCATAACATTTCCTTTAGTGTTTTACAGAAGAAAGTCCATTGTACGGGTTTGAAACTACATGAGGGTGAGTAAATTTTTTTAAAAAATGTTATAAAAGGATCAAATAACTCTTGTGAGTTGAACACATGAAAAAGCCAGACAAACTTAAGTCCATTTTTTATTTTTTTTTTCTAACTGCAGATTTAAGGAATACAACGGAACATTGTTATTTTGAGACTCTTAAATAAAAAAAAAATACAAAAAAAAAAAAAAAAATAAAAAAAAAAAAAAAACACTACAAAAACAATCTACTGTTAGTAGGATGTAAAAAATATCTTTCACTATTAAAGGCACAAAATTTACTTAGTGACAACACTGAGAAGAAAACCTGCAGCATTCAATCGCTTTAAATTCTTTATTTTTTCACACTCCATCAGAGAACACTGAAATGTTACAAAGAGATGTGTCTGATCCTACACCGAAAGAAAGACTACATCAGGAAACTGATGCCAATATCTGTAGCACAACAGTAGTGCTACAAAAAAATAGCATGTTGCTGGAAAAGACAAAGGACCGCTGCAAAGCTCTAATGCAAATCAAAATTTGTACAATTGACAACAGAAAAAAAAAAAAATTGGGCACCTTCTAAGATTAGGCTAAGATTAGGTGCTGAGGTAGACGTAACTAACAATTCAAATAATAATAATAGAACAAACAAAAATAAAAACCCCAGAAACAAACCACTATATTTTTTAAAGAGCAACAGGACTGGCACTTGTGCTGTCACAAGGGAGAAAAAAAAATCCAGACAAGCCAGGGAAGGAAGAGGGGGATACAGTAGAGAGAAAGGGGGAAGAGAGAAACTGCTTTGATACATAAAAAGCTTTGTTATGCTTGGTCCGACAGGGCAATTGGTCCTCAGTGCTAATATATAAAAAAAAGACAACGTCTTGGTGCTTTGTTACTCAAACAGTTTAGTTTTGACCTCAATGGCACATGCATGGCAACACAGCATGAAATGGCTACTCTTTCTAGAACACCACACTGGAACACAGTGAGCCAACTCCAGGGATGCAATGATGACATGTGGCTAACCGTTTCTTTAACATAAGTACTTTAAACAACAAATAGACATGTCTAGCATAGGGCAGTACAAATGCATCCATCAACAATTCGCCGAATGTTAAAGGGACGTTGTGAAAGGTTTAATCAGCAAACCTGTTGCTGAGACAAAAAAAAAAAAAAAAAAAAAACTCCACAAGGAAATGAAAGCAAGTTTGATTCTCAAACATTAAGTTTCCCCCCCAAAGCAGGATATTCATTGTGAAAAACGCACATATTCCCATCCAAGGAATGTTTGGCTTGTCTTCTCGAGCTGTGTATAAAACACTACAATACTGTTGCATTTGATCGGTCGCCAGTGGAACCACTGAAAAAAAGACCAAATGATCATTATTAAAACAGCAACAAAAACTGGCTCAAGTGAATCGATCTGAGATCATCATGGCACCCCTGGAGCCCTGAAGACACCAATAATTTTCTTGAAAATACAGAAACTAAGCAGATATATGTGGACAATTTGTTGAACAATTTCATTTAGGCACAAAGATATTACAGAAACATCAGAAGAACATTGAGGGAAGAACTATATCAATGCCAATATTTTTTTTTTTTAAACATGGTGAGAGGAAAAGTGGCATAGAACATGACTTTCAGATTAGTGCATTTGACACTAACGCGCTCTCACACGCACACGCGCGCACACACACGCTCTTTCAGTCTCAAACACACTGTGTGAAAACACTCAAAGCAAAGTACAAAATCAAAAAGTTACACTAGCATGTGACTTAATATCTCGTATTGTTGCCACATATTGCAAAACTCTGTTTTACCCATTTAACATCAGTCGACATTATCCATTTACAGAACAAAATATATATTTCTGCCTTATTTCATGGAGCTACTAGTTTTTAAAATTCTCACAGGGGGCAAAAGATGCCCAAACTCACAGTGTTTTCCAGAAAACAATGGCAAGACACACGACAATTACATTTCCTTTGACGCATCTTCCCATCCCTTCTTTTTTTTTTTAGTCACTTCAAGTAAAAAACAAAACGTTGGCAACATTGATTGTTTTGTTTGAGAGATCGTGTGCAATGGAATTGATCATTGGCATCACCTCATTTTTTTTTGTTTGTTTGTTGTTATTTTCACAAAGGAGAATGTGGCTGATTTAGTCCTTCACCTGCAATGTATTGACATCCAGAAAGCAACATTTACCACTATAGGATCACGCACTGTCCAACATTACAGAAGAGGAGCAAGGCAAACGATTCAAACCAGAGAATAATGATATAAAAAAAGAACTACAAAGTTTTGCCCCGCTGCAACCTCAACAAATGGAAAAAGGGACTGACACTTAATACAAAAATATCACAATTTTATATATCAAATGGCCTCTGTTGGCTCTTGCTCAGGACTACACTCATACAAAGAAACATGTCAACTGACAGGATTTTAGTTTTTTTTTTTTTCTTCCTTTCATCTTTGATTACCACTTGCAGTCCCAATTGTCCAACGCACAATGCACTGCTGCATATGACCTGTTCTTGGTGGCTCACGCTCTGTGAACCTTCTTTTTTCACATTACAAAACTACAATTCTATTCACATATTTTCAAGTTTAACATTTTTTTTTTCAGACTTTAAAGTACTACACTTCACTTGTTCCATATGCACCTCCCAGATCAACTCCGACCCCGAACTTAAGGCTTCAGAAATCTCTTTTCTGTTCTTAAGGTAACATTTACAGGGGTGGGGGGACTGATAGGGAAAGTTATGATAATTTTTTTTTAAATCCACTTTTCCTATAAGCAAATCTTACCCTTTCATTTTCGTCGCTTTCGACATACAACACTTGAAAGCGTGAGATGAAGTTGCAATAATGCAAAACACAACGTGATTTTGCAAACGAAACAACGAAAAGAAACAAAACTTAGAGGTAGCTTACAAAAACAACCAAACCCACAAGCTCTTCAACAAGCAGGGTTAGTAAAACAAACAAAAAAGTAATACCAAGTTTGGTAATATTAATGCAAAGAAAATAACGTCAAACAAGAGACACATAATCTCTCTTCACCATGGCACTTAAGTTCTTAAGTACTTAAAAGCAAACGCCACTTCAAATCTGCCCTGCTCGAAAGACAAACGCAAAGCGAATGATCAAATATACAAAGGAAAAATTAAAACACTAGCACATGAGGTCACAAAAAAACAAAAACAAAAAAACAAACGAGGTAATTCAAGTACGATGTGCTGAAGTAAATCAAGGTATAATAGGAAACACAGACGAAGCGAAAGGAACCAAACCAAAAGAGTTGATCAGCTCTGTTCTTTCATCCCAGCGTTCCCGGCTGGACAGGCCGAGCCTTGTGACCACCTGCGAACACACGGATATGTGCGGACGAGCCCTGTACGTCACAGTGCCGCTCTGTCTACAAGCCACTGACAAAAGCAGCTTTAGTCATCATTTTGGTCTCTATAACAACAGCATAAACAGTTGATTAGATGTCTAGTGTGTAATGGATGTTCTGTATGTATTGCCAAGTTACTCGTTTTGAATGGTTAACTGATTTTCAGGAGAAGAAGCAGGAGATAAGTGAAGGAAGAGCTGTACAGTGTGCGCGTTATTTTGCTCAAAATCAACTCAAAATGTGGAGCTTGAGGAAACAACATCAAACAAAAACTGTCGTCGTGAAGTTAGCTTGTAATACGCGGTACAAAGCTATGCCGAGAGGGGAAAAAAGTGAAATGTAATTGATGAGCAGAGTACTGAGAGCTTAGCTGATTTGTACACTGGTTAAACCAATAAGCCCTTAATGAATGTGAATCATATGGGAGGGATCTATGCAATGGCTGTCAGCTGGGCATCGTGAACATGTTTTGCAGGAAGCTTACGCCCCAGTTTGCTGTAATGACCCTGATGAACATGACGGTTCATATTTGCTGTGGAGTACCTGACTGGCACATCACCACTGACGGATCTAAGTGCTTCATGCACCGACATCTCTGCTGCGATCAGTCAGAGATAAACACTGTGTCTCGTTCACACTACTATCGTGTACCAGGAGAGGGCATCCTTACGAAGAGGAGGGATCATTGTTGAAGTGTGTGTCATTTGACTGATATAAGACATATTTATAGTCTGGGACATAAGCTGACATGTAGAGAATCAACTTCCCACATAATCCGTGTTGTGAACGGACAAACGGCTACAACATGATGCATTTTTTTTTTTTTTTTCGATACTGATGGGTAAGATTTCTGTCTTCCTAGTTCCCGTTCCCACTCTGCCTTGCACAGCTCATCCGACAAATCCGTCCATTTCCTGACTGTGTTTCCAGGTGCTTTAACCCCTCGCCCTCCCACGCCCCCCCCCNACGCCCCTCCCTCCCCGCCATTTCCCCCCCTTTTCAGACATAGCAGAGGTACAGGTAAGTCTTCTCTATCCTCCAGTCCGGGGGGATGTCTTCGGGCTTGTGGCCCTTCATGTGCTTCTGCATGGCGGAGAGGCTGGGGCAGTATTCCAGGCAGATGGTGCACTGGTACGGAGAGGCTCCGTTGTGGGTGCGCAGGTGTTTGATCATGGCAGAGTAGTCCCTGGAGCGTTGGTGGCAGAGCTTGCACTCAAACGGCTTCTCACCTGCACAAAGAAAAGAAAATGTCAGGATTTTGCAAGACACGTCAAGAACAGTTGCTTTTATATTTGTGAACAGACGGGAATATTCGCCTGCATGCAAAGTAAACATTCCAACATTGCTAATAATCAGCACCAAAATCTGCATATTAGAATGACTCCTGAAGGGTCATGTGATACTGAACACTGGAGTAATGCTGCTGAAAATTCAGAATTACCAGAGAATTTAATTACCTAAATCAAATTAATTACAAAATACATTTTAAAATATATTTATATATTTTAATTGTAATAATATTTCACAACATTACTCTTTTTGTTGTATTTCTGATAAAATAGATTCAGCTTTGGTGCACATGAGAGACTTATATATTATATAATAATATAATTAAAAGCATGATTTCAAGTTAAAAATTAAAATGTACTGTTTTAATTAAACCTTTTAAGTTGCAAACATTATTTTGAGTTCTTTTGACAATGTTGATCATTACATCAACTTAATATTGTTTGTAATTTAAACTCAAATTTCTGCATTAATTGGCTTTTTAAAAAAAATTAAGTTGTAGTAACGTAATGAAATTGTCTTGATAACTTTGGAAATTAGGCAGTGGATTTCTAGTTCACAGCATGCTTTGCATAGGACTGGATAAAGAAAATAAATGTTGAATTAGGTGTTAATTTATTTGTTTTTAGTGAAGGGAAAGACCTGTTCGTGTTTAATGCTGTTATGTTTGACATTTAAAAGAGTTTTTGTAATGTTGAAGTTTTTGTGGTTACCATTGTGTTGAAGAGAAGATACATGAAGGTAAACATTGACTCTATAAGCAATGGCTGTGCTAATGCCAGTGACAAGTAATATCTTACTTGTTCATTAAATATACATGTTAAATAGGTTATGCTAGCATGTGCTATGATATCTGTTGAACTGAAATAGATTAAAGGGTTAGTTCACCCAAAAATGAAAATTCTGTCATTTATTACTCACCCTCATGTCGTTCCAAACCTGTAAGACCTTTGTTCATCTTCAGAACACAAATTAAGATGTTTTGATAAAATCCGATGGCTCAATGAGGCCTGCATTGCCAGCAAGATAATTAACACTTTCAGATGCCCAGAAAGGTACTAAAAACATATTTAAAACAGTTCATGTGACTACAGTGGTTCAACCTTAATGTTATGAAGAGACGAGAATACTTTTTGCGCACCAAAAAACTCCAATAACGACCAAAAACCAAAAAAAGACTTTAACAATATCTAGTTATGGGTGATTTCAAAACGCTGCTTCATGAAGCTTCAAATCTTTATGAATCTTTTGTTTCGAATCAGTAGTTTGGAGCACATATCAAACTGCCATAGTCACATGAACTATTGAAATTGCGAAACACTTATGACGTAACGAAACCTCGTTTACTGAAATCACGTGACTTTGGTGCTACAAACCACCGATTCGAAACAAAAGATACGTAAAGCTTCGAAGCAGTGTTTTGAAATCGGCCATTACTAGCTATTGTTGAAAAGTCATTATTTTGTTTTTTTGGTGCACAAAAAGTATTCTCATCGCTTTATAACATTAAGGTTGAACCACTGTAGTCACATGAACTGTTTTAAATATGTCTTTAGTAGCTTTCTGGGCATCTGAAAGTGTTACTTATCTTGCTGTCAATGCAGGCCTCACTGAGCCATCGGATTTTATCAAAAATATCTTAATTTGTGTTCTGAAGATGAACGAAGGTCTTTCGGGTGTGGAACGACATGAGGGTGAGTAATAAATTACAATTTTCATTTTTGGGTGAACTAACCCTTTAATTGGTTCCAGGGTTAAAACTGAGGTAGTTGGAGCTACTTAATTTTGAATAATGAACTTAAATTTTAAATGCTGCAAATTAAGTTCCTCTAACTCAACATAGATTGTTGGTTGAACGTAATTTCACTCGAAGTTGTCATAACTCAAAATAATTGATGCAAACTGTTGCTTTTTTGTAGAGCCAACATTATTTTTTAGAGTGTATATAATAAACTGAAAAACAATTCTCCCTTAAAACCTTAAAGTTTTACAGTAATTAACAAACGCAAAGAAAATGTTTTATACAAATAGTTTTTCCTCTATTGTCTCAAAACAGAATAAGTGTATGACGATTTTGCAGCATTCAGTAACTTAAAAAAAAACAAAAAAAACAAAACAGGGAACTGCATAAGACAAATTAACTACATAGTTAAATAGCAAATTTGTCCTTAGTTCAGAAAGTTGTCGGAAACCTCTTGAAGACACTAACGCAAAGCGCAGCTTATTTGCCCTGACAGTGAAAATAAGTCATCTAAACGTTGACCTTTAAAAATGTCACTAGGGAAAGCATTGATAAGTTGAGGATTAAAGAATGCTTGTGTTGGGTAAAGGCATCCTGGGAATGCAAAGTCTTTGCGTTGTTTGCTCAGGTCTTCTGTTTAACAGAGGGATTGAGGAACCTTGACCTCGGAGGTTCGAGCAATGTCACGTCTGTCTACGTTTGCGTATGCAGAGGCCCTAATGAGATGGTCATTAAACCGTCGGGACTCCAAGTGATACATGCACATGTGGTCAGTGTACTTTAACTGCACTGTAAACAGGGCAGCCTCAGATAACCAGGCAATAATGAATTGCAAATGGAGCCGAGTTATTGATTGGCAATCGACAGCAGCGGTGCTGCCAATGTCGATGCTTCATCAAGCGGTTCCCTTTTTGCATGCGGTGGCCTTTGACTGTGAGCTTGTCGTTGTTCTTGTTATCTCGGGAGCTATGTGCTCGCCGCTGAAGCTTTGCTCCATCCCCACCTAAAGAAGCCAATTATTTGACAGGCTTTTTTTGATAGTTTGGCTTAACGGTATCGTTTTTTGAGTGGCAGAGAGGAGGGGACGGTTTGGTGCCCGTTGTGTGACCTGGTCTCTCCAGTACCGCACTAATCCCCTTGTCAAAGAGGGAGCTGACAGCACTGGAAATGGCCTGCCCTTTGGTATGGGCTATACAGAGCACCAAGACGTGAGAATCAATCAGATATCACCTTAACAAGAGGAAAGGGGGCTCTTTACACAGGTCTGAAGCCAAACAGAGGCATGGCCTACACTGGCATCGACCACAGCTGTGATCTAAAGATTTGATATGATGCTCACCTGCTGACAAGGATAACAGAAAGCTGCTACATACCACCGTAGAGTTTAACATGATTTAAGTAGGGCATGTTACTGGATCAAAATCCTCACTGGTGCTAGAAAAGTGTTACTGTAAACCAGGGAGGTCTATAATGCCCAAAGAATCTATCTGTTCCCATTTATCTTGGCTTGATAAGTAGGAAGAAGTGCACAGTACCTGTATGGACACGGTAGTGGGTCTCTAGCTGGTGTTTGAGGCTGAACTTCTTGCCACAGCCGTTACATTCATAGGGCTTCTCTCCGGTGTGGATGCGCTTATGTCCCTTCAGCGTGCTCTCGTCTCGGAAGCAGCTGCCGCAGAACTCGCACTCAAACGGGTGGTCACCTGCTGGACAGAGGTCATGTCATTATGGTGCATGCAAGTTAATGTTATTCATAAACAATAATCACCCATCAATTACACTTGACGGTGTATCAGTGTAAAACGGATATGAGAAAGTATTTTAGTATTAATTATTATTAATTTCAATAAGGTAAAAACACAAAAGGCTGTAAAATGAAAATGGGTCACAAAAACAAATAATTCAAGAAAAAAACTGCATTCAAATAAAAAGACAAATGTCAATAAAAGAGATATTCAAGATTCAAGAAAACAAAAAAGACCTATACAGTAGCACAAGTGATATACAGCTGGTCAATAATATTTATTTTAAATTAAGCCATTACAAGCTCTCAGTATAATATCACCAATTGTCAGTTATAGGTCATCTCGCCTATGTCTTCCTGCACTGTAATGGATATTCAGAGGTCAGTAATCAGTGATATTATGATATGCGGGGGTGTTTCTTTTTCTGCTCTCTGCACTAATTGCATTTCTGTGTCTCACTGTCAGCTAACCATATATCACTCTCTCTCTGTACAGATGCGCGACTCTGCCAGGCGTGTAATGTTCCCCATATTTAATGCATTTCACTTCTGTGCGGAGGGTTTAAGTCATCGTCTATGACCTACGCGTTTTATTATCTGGCTGTCCGAGCGGCACCGTGCCTGAGAATAAATTGCATTTCTCGTTATGTACTGTCATGCTCAGACTCTCGCCGCCTCCCGTTACCAGACAATGTCAATTTCCTCAGGCACGTTTTGTAGCGAGACGCAGCTAAACGCCTCACATTTACACGGCTGCTCGGGCTCCACAGTCTTTGCTTCGGCAGTAATGGGAGAGAAAAAAGCGGGGAGAAAAAAAAAGAAGTCACAAAACAGTTCCCCCCCCCATACATTTTAGAAATCAATAAAAGTGACAGTATTTATTTGTGTGCATGAAGTTATCAGTCGCTGTACAAAATTTGGCACTTCAAAATGCCTCCTCCGCAGAAGAGATCACAATCCATCACGCTCCCCGACTTCTCTCCGGCACGCGACGAGAATAGCAATCACGCCAAATTCACCTGACTTTAATTGTGCCTAAGCTGGCGCTTCAATCGAAGACATCTGCGCTAGCCTCCAGAAAACTGTCCACGGGTTAAATCCGGAGGCTTGTTTCTACCCTATGGTAAAAGCATCTTTAATCTTTATTTGACGAAATAATTTGTGACAGCTCTCTCTTGATACCACAAGGCACAAATTCATATCCTAATACTTGTCTGGTATTTTTTTAGGCTACCTGTTATGTAAATGTAGCATGTCACTGCTATAAACAGAAGGCAATTTGCTTATCAAATTCTGTTTGGCGGCTTTGCTTTGTTTGGAATACATTAAGCTTTGAGGCAGTAAAGATACAAGGTGATAGATCAAGATGCTGTCACCGACTGCGTGTTCCTCGGTTCCTTTCTGTGTCTGTCTGTAAGTCTGGTGGCTGCGAGGCACAAAGAGGGCGGAAAAGACATTTGGGAAGCTTGGGGGCTGCCACCTGCGTCCCCATGCCCCGGGGGACTGCTGCGGTGGCGTACCTGGCTGGAGTCTGCGGGCACCGCCAGCCGCCTGGCAGGGCCAAGGCTTACGTTAAGGCAGGGGCCGAGTTCATTATGCGCTAAGCAGCGTAAATCAAGGATCCATCACTGCCAGGGTCTCGACTGGGCTGCACTATCAAACACAGCTGCGAACACAAAACACCCGCCGCAGATGGAAAATGGGCTCCGAATAAAACACAAGCACAGAACAACAACGGAATATTAACGAGGCACGGCCGGCAGCGTGCGGAATGGAGGGGAGGGAGCGAGGGGGCTGCCATGATTATCAGCCCTAATGGATGCCAGCGTTCGTTCACACTGCGTGCGCCTGTAAACGTACATGAGCAAGTACGTTCAAGAACAGAAATTCCTCTCTAAAATCAGCGGAAATGCGTGCAATCATTCTCTGAAATCCTGTTAAAATTGGTTCTGCATCAGCATTTAGGTCGAGGTATGACTGAAATCAAATTTAAGCTTGGGTTTGAATTACTGAGTAATGACTGTGTGGGCCATAATCACTCATTTAAGTTATTTTTGAGTGGGCACCACACACATGGAGAAAAACAGGGATATGTCAAGCTATCACTCCATTGTTTCTACAAAGTGGAGATTTATCCCAGAAAATTGCTTACTTAACCTATACAATAGAAATTATGACTTAAAAGATAAGGGTTGTCAAATTATTATATAGTATTATACAATTTTATGTATTTAATGCACCAAGACTGCATTTATTTGATCAAAAATACAATGAAAACAGTAATATTGCAAAATATTTTAATTTAAAATAACTGTTTTCTATTTTAATACATTTTAAAATGTCATTAATTCCTGTGGTGGTAAAGTTGACATAAATACATCATATGGAAGACATTTAAAAAACAATAGAACTATATTTTCACCCCTTCATGTCATAAAGCTCAGAAACCAATATCAAATGCAGGAGTAAAATAAGTACAAATTTATATTTCCCGAACTGAACTGGAATATTTAAACAATACAAAATTAACTTCACGTGAAAAATGAAAAGTTTTTTAAAAAGTTTGTGGTTATAAGGCAAACAAAGTTTTATAAAGGCCACTTGGTGAGTAACACACAGTAGTGATTGTTTTTATAGTAAATCAATGTAATAATGGGGACCTTAATTATATTAACGTTATTGCTAAATGATATACAAAGTGACAAGTTTAACATTTCTGTGTGGTATTGATGAAAGGGTACTCGAGCCCTATTNAAATTAACTTCACGTGAAAAATGAAAAGTTTTTTAAAAAGTTTGTGGTTATAAGGCAAACAAAGTTGATTGTTTTTATAGTAAATCAATGTAATAATGGGGACCTTAATTATATTAACGTTATTGCTAAATGATATACAAAGTGACAAGTTTAACATTTCTGTGTGGTATTGATGAAAGGGTACTCGAGCCCTATTGATGGTGCTGTGGGAATAAAAATAAGATAAAAATTGTTGGGAAACACAGCTCTGGAGGAATATCTAGTGCTTATCATATCTGCGACTCAGTTTCCAACATAAAAAAAAACCCACTGTGAATGAGATTAAGAAGATCAAAGGAGAATTAAACGCGAGCAGTGAATCTTCTTTTTTGTCCTTTTAAAAAAAAAGAAGAGAAAAATCAGAGACTTATTTTCGGTGGTTTTTGCAAGTGCCAATAGCAGTTTTTCCCTTTCAGCTCCTTGACAAAAGCCCCCACATCACATTAAACGGGTGCTTGCTAGCGCTCATTGTAATTTAATACACGCCCACAGAGAATTGGGTTCAAACTAGTGCGACGCTGCGTCACAGCCTCTCTCTCTCCCTCCGCTGCGTCTGTGGCAAAGCAGACCATTGACATTTATGCGTGCAGGCAGGAGCGTCGGCTCTGATGTGCAGTCCGGCGAGGACAAATGAGTACAGTAAGCGCTTGGTCGTCTTGTACCGTCAGCTGCCCAATAACGGCTGGGCGGCCTGTAAACAGGCAGGCTTTGCTCATCTCCTGCTTTCGCTTCAAATATTCATCCCTGCTGCCGCCAAATAAAGTAGCTCTGACACGTCAGGCTGTTATTTAAGGTCAGAGACGAAGGGGGGGAAAAGGCTTTCTGGAGAAAATGGGATTCATTTCCAGCGTCTCATATTCGAAGACAGTAATGGAGACCGTTCTCCGAGTCGCCGCATCTGCTAAGCCGCGTGCCTGGCCACATGGGGATGAAAACGCTGTATAGCAGGGCCAGCCCGACTGGGGAGGGTGATATCTGCGCTGTCACAAGCCATCACAGCGCTGTGGCCTTTCACTAAATGACATGTCACTTCAGCCTGCTATCTTCATTCCATCCACCTCCATCCAGAAGGTGATGGGTTGACAGGCAGGGAAAAAAAGCCAACACAATGACTGTACCAGGATCCTGATTTAAACACTCTACAGGGTGAATCACATCTCAGCATGTATAATCATTTAGCTTGACGGATGTGCATAAAACATCAAAGCATCAAATTAGTATTACTGATTCATTCCAAAAATGTGGCTCCTGAGGCTGCCAGTTTATGCACAAATGTGCGACATTAAGACACAGAAACTCAAGTAGTATAGAGCTGATGTGAGACCTGTATGCGAACGGAGATGGCGCTTGAGTGCGGTGTGGCTGGGAAATGTGCGGTTGCACTCGCTGCAGATGTAGCTGCGCACGCCTGCGTGGACCTCCATGTGCTGCTGCAGAGCCGTCTGCGTCTGGAATCGCTTCCCGCACAGCAAACAGAAGATGGCCATATCTGATCCTGAGAACAGAGAGAAAGATGTTAGCATGCATATACATCATTTATTTACAATATCTATGTTAAAGTGTCCTGACAAGCTAAACAGCAATACTGGCCCAAATATTCATTATTTTCACAATTTAGATTGCAGATGCATGTTGTGCAGAAATTCCAGTTCTTTTGAATCACATGATTACTGAAAAAAACTGGACAATCAAGCTGAAAAAGACAATGATTAATTTAGAAAATACACTCAGTCTCAGTGGATCAATAGCAGAATCTATTTCAGTACCACAGGGTGAGATGCACATATAATACAGTGCCACAAGGGGTCAGTGGACAGATAAACTGAAATAACAAAAGACTAGAGCAGTTGGATAGCTGGAATTAATATTACCAAATCATTCATCTCAGCTTAAAAGAAGACACACCTGGGTGTTTAAAGAGATAAAGGTGCAAAGTGAACAATTTTTTCCTCTCTTTTGCTTAACTCTAAAACACAGACTAACACTTCACACTTTTTTCAATTATCAGGCTCTAGAAAACTCTGGGGAAAGTGGGAGTGTTTTAAGCTCTGCTTCTATTTCATGAGTCGATAACACATCTTTGGGGCAAAGCTGCCACTAATTTAAAAATCTATGAGGAGCCTCAGTCTCATGTTCATAAAGCTCGATCAATCAGCATTTGCTGGAGAAAAAAACGGGAGCGATTGAGAGGATGAGAGGAGGAGTTTGAGGTGAGCGAGAGAAACGACTATTCTTGTTCTTAAATCTTGGACAGTGCAGCTAAATTGCTGCTTCTCTGCAAATAAATACTGACAAGCCTTCCTTCTGGCTTTCTCTCAGCCCAGCCATCTCCCTCCCCCTCTCTCTGTCTCCATCTTAAATGACTCCTTACGTCTCTCAGTTTATCGATGAAAAGGAAAGGGGTATTGATTATGGAAGGAAATCCCAAAGAAGTTTGGGGCTGTAAAATGTAAGTTTGCTTCAGAAAGGTAAAAAGGCAAATCTAAAGGCTGTAACAAAAACATAAAAAGTACATTTTCAAGGGGGTGGGTGGAGGGAGATGAAAGACAGGGTGACAGGAGGAAAAAGGGCAGGGGGTAGGGAGGAAAGGCTCTGAGGAATGCGAGAGGTTAGGTGGACTCTGACCCAGGGAGCTCAAGGGTCTGGATGGGGCGGAGGGAAAGACTAAGCCACATCACCAGTGCTGCTCCGTGATTGCTCTTAAATTCCCACATTATTGGTGACTGATAGATTTAATGATGATAATTTACCCACTTTTCATTTCAAGTATTTCCCTCTCAGAAAAGCTCAATCAGTGACCATGTACTATGGGCCTTACTGACCCTAAACATTTAAATGGTAATGTAACTTCAACACTTACAATACTACAATATTTGAATAACATTTTTTAATGATATAATTTGATTAAAACAATCCCAAATGTGAATTATGTTTCCATTACCAGTCAAATAACACATCTTACAGTTCACCCCTTAATGCATCATATTTCTCAAGTCGTAAGAACACTTCCACTAAAGAAAGAACACTATTTTGGGAACAGAAGAAGGGCAGGGGGGAGAGTTGATAAAGCGGCAGCCATGAAGGGAAGTGCAGTGTCCATGTGATTGGTGTTAGCTGGAATTAAGTGTTCCTCGGTGTGAAGTAAAGAGCATCACAAGTAAATGGCCTAGCTGGGAGAAACTCTTCTGTGAGGTACTGAAGGGTAAGGCAGAGAAAAAAAAAACTAAAGAGAGAGAGAAGTGGCTGACCCACTCGCCTCTATTACAGTGCAAAATTGAGTTGGACAAAGTGACACCTGGATAGAGGACTGGCTTTGGCTGCTGCTTCCTGCTGCCTGAATTTTGGCATAATTTACCTCCAATCCTGTGTCTATTTATAAGGGCCTCTTGGCTCCATCGCAGTGTTAAGTTAATGGCCCTGAAGAAGCATTGGCCGTTACTTAACAGCAGTGTGCACAACAGCATTTAGGAGTTGGGGGTATTTTGCTTGTGTTCAACACACAAACACCTCCAAACTTCAGGATGGTTGTGAGAATGCGTGCCTGCATCATCCCTGACTCAGAAGAAAACCATGTCTGGCATAGTATGCCACATAACACCTAGACATAATCACAATCACCTAGAGACCCATTGAAACCATTTGACAAAAGCATTTTTCTGTTCTGTTTTTACTCATTTGCAGTTGCAACAGGGAGTCTGGGCAGAACATACAGTAATATAGGGCTTTGGTTACATTATAGCCATGAACAATTATATGCTACTTGCTAATTGGTTGCAGGAGGAGGGACATTCTCATGCTAGGGAGCATCTGACTGTAGTTCGGGATGTCAATTTTTCATTCATCAAAATTCATTTTCCCAGAAGACAAAGACTGTATATATTTAAATGAATAAATGTGCTAAAAGATACTTTTGTCAATTCTTAGGAGTACACTAGAATAGATGGCTTTAAAGTTCATATACATACAACTATTTCAACCAATTTCATTTAAGAATTCAGTACAGAATGAATGCAATTCTGTTTTTTACACAAACAAACTGAACAGGGCTGTGATTAAAACTTAATGTGAAGTTTGATGATGTAACTGTTTCCCACAGGGCTGATGCCAGCTCTGAGAAACCCCACATGGTGAACGAGTGCCATTCTAAGCTGGTGAGACCAAGTCAATTATCTTGCATTTCAATTCGTTGTTGCTGGTAGAATACAAATTCCTGCTGCTCTATCTGTTGACAATGCAGTGAGGTGTGATGTCACCTGTTGCTCAGCGAAGTGGCTGGCACTACAACACACCTGTCCTGCAGCTCTGCTTAGTATGCGCTACCTAGATGAGCATGCAGTTTGCAGGATGTTGATGTTTGATCTGATGAATATCTTATGTGATGTGAATCTTTTGACACTGCGTAATGGCTGTGGTGCAATGGGCATTTGCTGGGAGATTATTGGATTTTGGTTTTATATTATTGCACACTCTTATACAATTAAGTAAGGAATAAATGTACAGTCACCAGAGGGGTCTTTTATCACACTGAAGGGGTTTATTTCACAGCAATGATTCACTGGCTGTACATCACCTAATGTGTTACATGACCATTTATAAAATAAATGAAAAATAAACTTGGATTTGAGTTGTAATAAAAGTGCAATTACATTTGAACAAAAGTTACTATTGAACAACTTTAGGCACAATATCGACAGTTACTTTGTCAATTTTTGTCAAATGAAGTCAAACCACGATCAACAACAGTGTTGAATGAATCAGTATGTTTGAAAGAATCATTTGAGTGAATGATGTATTGATTTATTCAAAGACAGTCATGCATCCCGTTCCTGAATGAATAAGTGTTTGAACAAATTGGTTGAGTGAACAATTCAATGACTCATTGAAAGACATTCAGTTATTCAATGACTCAATTGTTCTGTTCCTGGACAAATCAGTGTTTTTGAATGGATTGTCTGAATTAATGAATCAGAGACTCATTTATCTGAGTCACTCAAAAATGCCCACAACTCATTCACATTATTATTTCAAATAATATTAATAAGAAAAAAATGGCAGCAAATAACCAGAATCGAGCGTTCCAGAGTCATTAGCCACTTTTAAGCCAGAAAGGGTCTCATTGCGTAACCGTTCAATTTCGTGCCGATCTGGGCCAGCTGGTACGGTTACGGTTTCATTTTTCACTGTGGGGCTGATAACGGCCGCTCTTTGGAATGTAATATAAAAGTGTCAGTCATTGCCTTGGTAACGCAACGGTTTACTGATATGAGATGTAAATAACGACCACGTTATGGAGGATGATTAGATATTTCTTTTAATTTTATTATAAATTTGTGTTTACGTCTCTCAAATATAGTGCTTAGCCAGCTACGGAGAAACTGGTAGCCAGGCAACAGACAAGTGACCAATCCTGTGTGGCAACGTCACTTCACGGATTCTACCAGTTAGACAACCATGCCGAGAATTCCGGGCCGAGAACGGTTTGTAATTGTGCCGTGCCGTAACAGGCTCCAGTGGAAACAACTGGAACCGTTCCTTTATCATTCTAAGAACCATTCGGCCCGACGGTGGAAAACCGGTTATAGTGTAATAAATACAGACCAATGCACTTAACTGCACCTCTAATTACTATTAGGTCCTCAATTCAAAATATTTTAAAAAAGAGCCATGTATGAAGAGGATATCCAGACAGAAAGGCAGACAGACAGATTAGACTGTGTCATATGTGAGTGCCGGGAAACCAGTGTCATGGAGTATATGTACACTAAGACTGTATGGTATGTGTGAAACTTGTGAGAGAAGTTCAAGTCTGACAGCAGGAGGGGAGCAGGGGTCATGGGGGTAGCTGTTTAGGCCAGGTGGGGGGGTGGGGCTGCCCGGGTGCTTCAGGGCAGAGGGGGCATTGGCAGCCCCGCTGAGCCTGGGGACAATGGGTGCTAGCAGGGGTTCAGGAGGGCGTGACAATATGGTCAGACTGGTGCCAAAACTATACAACCCCTTTAACGTACCAAGGGGGTGCACATAGCCTCAAAAGAAAGCCCAAATATTTAGTCCCACAATTAGTATAATGTGCAAAACACAGAACTTTGGCTCAGTGTGAAATGGGGCTATCAAGAGAAATTTACCATTTCCTACTGCGCTTGCAAGCAAGCATATCTGTGTATAGCGTAGCGTACTGAGAACATTAGTCACGAGAACCCCTTCGAGCAGTGTAATGATTTTCATGGGGACTGCATCTTAATTATAATTGGGATGTATAAATGTGAGCATTATAGGGAGCACATTACCAAAGGGCTCCAGGTCTGAAGGGTAAAGCCACATCTAAAGGCTTTCTGACCCCTTCATTTCCACGGTAACGTGATGCTTAATGAAAACCAAACAACAAGGGGTCCTGCACTCAGAGCGATTGGAGAGAAATGTTTCTCCCTTGTCTGGCTTCATATCTCTCCTGTCTTTTTTTTCTGCTCGAATCTGGTTTTTAGTCCGAAGAGAGAGAGACAGATAGATAAAGAGATGTTACATGAGTGTTTTTATGATGGGGTGCTACAGGCTGCTGGGAAGTCAACAGGTACAAGCTGTTCCAGCGTCCGCGTGTGCGCGTGATGCGATATGTCTGCAGCATCTCTCCGGCCAGGGTATTCACTCACTCCCTCGCTCACTCCGGTTGACACCTAATGAGCCCAGACTACAGGAGGACTGCACATCCATGTAATCCGGGAGAGTGGCTGGGCATAATGTGGCATTAGAGGAGCCTGAGGCTTTCAGAGGGGGCTGGTGAGGAAGGGAGGGCAACGACTGACAGCTTTGGTCTGGAATACAGAGCGTGTGACAGCACAGAGCGATGCCTTAATGCATTCAAAACGCCTCTGTGCCTCTGACAAGAAAAGCAAAGAAAAGAGCTTCAATGAATTGTTTATTGATCTAACAGGAGGAGAGATGGTGAGACGGGAGACAGCGAGAGAGGGAGAGACAGGGAGAAACAAAATAACATTTTGTGTGTTACTATCAAAGTGTCATTGGTCTCCGAAGGTCTGCCTTACAAATACATGACACCCGACAGGGGGACGTGTAAAATACGCTATTTGATTTAACAGGTTTTCATCTCAAGTGGTGGCTTTTTAAAACAAGAATTACAATGGCAGACTGCATTTAAAAGCCTTAAACTGATGCTTCGAAGGGAAAGAATGAGGACGGTGCAACCTGCATTAAACCTCCGAAAAGATTACTCCTCATTCAGGGGCTGGTACCTTTCCAGACTTTGCACCAATAATAGTTACAGATAATTCACTTTCGTGTCGGGCGGCTGCGGCGATATGCCACATTCTCAGATAGATTAATGCCACCAGATGTCATTGTAGAAGCCATATTAATTACTTCAAGATAATGTCATGGAACCATATGGTTTCTCCAGTGTCCATTTAGACAGAGAAAATGTCTTCATCACTCACAAACCCACATGGAAGAAATTGGCCCTATTGACTTTGACAGGTGTTGGAGGCAGATTCTTCATAATTAAGTAAGCTTTCAACACTAACTCAACGTGCCTGCAAAGAGGATCGGTAAAAGAGAGCATGGTTCTGCAGCGCCGATGAATTGCTCTTGACGATTACATGAAAGTTCCGGGTTCAAGATAAGCTTCCTCAACAGCATTCGCAGCATAATATTACTAATCATCAATTATACTGAATCATCCTCAAGTTTTAAATGTTTAACAAAACAAAAATCATGGTTACAATAAGATACTTACAATGGACGTTAGGGCTATCAAGATATTGTTGGATATTTCTGCAATATATACACACATTTTGAAAAAAAAAAAAAAAAAAAAAAAAAAANTCAACTTTACCTTTAACTTAATCTAGTGTCTAACACCCAGTCATTTTAACAGAATCTAAAAACTTTTTTTTGGGGTGTTTCGCTTTCATCTGTCAATTACTCCAACGTGATTTTGTGTGGCAGTAGTAGCTACACTCTGCATGGCTTCTTTTTTCATTTTATGAAAGGTGGCAACCAGTTTTAAGGTAAAATGCTGCTTACCTACTATGTTGGAGTGTCAATCAAATAGTTACTGCCATTGAATTGTTTGTTTACAATATAATTCTATGTGCAGTACTAAATGGATAGTTCATCCCAAAATGAAAATTCTGTCATTAATTACTCACCCCCATGTCGCTCCAAACCCGTAAGAGTTTCATTCATCTTCGGAACACAAATGAATTTTTTTTTGATGAAATCTGAGATCTTTCTGTCCCTCCATTGACAGTCTATGCAACTACCACTTTGACGCTTCAAAAAGCTCAAAGAAACCGTAAAACTAAATCATATGAATTGAGCGGTTTAGTCCAAATTTTCTCAAGAGACACGATCGATTTATATGATGAACAGATTGAATTTAGGCTTATATTCACATATAAACATTCATCAACTCATATCAGTTATGGTATACGGAAGCTCAAGCATGTTCACTTGACGTGCGAGAACTAATGAGGTTCATTCTCGTGTGTCATGCAGCACGTTTGGCCTTCCTGAAGAGGTTTGTTCTCGCGTCTAAAGCAGGTTCAGTTGAGCTTCTGTTTATGTTCAATGATCAATGTGAATAAAAGCCTAAATTAAATCTGTTCATCATTTAATGCGGTCAAGTCTATTCAGAAAATTTGGACTAAACCGCTCAATTCATATGGATTATTTTTACAAACTCTATATGAACTTTTTTGCAGCATCAAAGTGTCAGTTGTGTAGCTGTATATGGAGGGACAGAAAGCTCTCAGATTTCACCAAAAATATCTTCATTTGTGTTTTGAAGATGAACGAAAGTCTTACAAGTTTGGAACGACATGACGGTGAGCACTTGATGACAATTTTCATTTTTGGGTGAACATTCCTTTAACATTTCATCAATATTTTATTTTTTACATATCACGGACCTGTTATCAATACAGGTATATTGTGACACCACAATTGGACTTATATGGGCCTGGAAAAATGCAGTTTTAAAACTATAGCCACAAGACTTAAACATTATACATTAAACAAGACAAAGGTGATTAAAATCGCTTATTAACATTATCTGTGTAAAGTACATTGTACATCCAATCTTTCATCGTTATGACAACAATGTAACTTCTGTATGATGTGCAATAATTCAATAAATGGATGTGACGTAACTATTTTTGTCAAACTGATCTTAAAAAAAAAGAAGAAAAAAATTAAGTCAAAATTAATTATAATAAATTAATGTAAAAAATGTTGAATGCTACTATAAGGTATGAGAAGCTGCCACTAAACCATATTAAAAGTGTGACTTGCAATCTGTATAGCATATACATCATGGTCCGTGTTCGGAGAGCCGCTATTTGAATCATCCTGCTCCCCTGATGGATGAAGTAATAAAAGATCATAAACACTGTAACAGGGAGGAATTTACAAGTGGACCCACCCCTGCGTTAGGTCTACAAAAGACACAGTGTCCCTTTAAGAGAGCAGAATTTACAGTGCATGGCTGGCCCTTGCCTTGCATGAGGATCGTTTACAAAGCAGAGGGCCGTGCTTGCTTTTCCCCCCTATCCCACAAATCCGATTTAATCAGACAACCCTTGCAGTGCGGCTCCCAGTAAGACAAAGGATAATTAGTAAACAGGCAGCCTCTCCTCTGCTTCATTGGCATTCGTGCGGGGTGAGTGTCGCATTTAAAATGCAGTCTGATGAAGTCTACAAAATCAAACCATTTGTTACTCCTATTGAGGAGGCTTCAGGCCACTGGCAATTAAATTGGAATTAGTGCAGGGAATGAGATACGGACGATTCATACCAAGGAGGCGAGAGTGTCTGGAGGATGTCTGGAGCTCTCTCAAGTTTACAGTGCTGATGAGTCCCATAATAACTAAAGCTCATCTGCTCTCTAAAGCCGACGACACGCGTGCAGAAATTTGTCTGACACTCGCGTGCTCTGGTGCACATAAATCTGATTCGTATTTCTTTAGCGTCCGCGCTGTCATAGAGCAAGTGATGAAATCAGAGGTGTTTGTTCAGACAGTGTAGTCAATATCTGCTATATCCACATGGGTTGCCATAGTAATGACTTAAGCATCAGCAGGACACTGACAGAACTAGTAGCTATCAAACAGGACTGAAAACTGGAAATCATGCCTCTGCTGATGTCCATCATAACATCTGTGTGCTCAACTCATCAACACATCTGACAGGATAAACATTACTGTATTTAGACATTTATGAATATGTCATGTCCAAAACAGCTCACTCATTTGTCCATTTACCTCTCTAACTAGATAGAGAAAAGCACTGCGAAAGACACTAATGTCTGACTGAAATGCACTTCGAAATGTTCAGATTATAAACGTTTCACATGACCTTAACATTTTAAAATGTTAATACATCTGCTTAAATACTTCAGTTTGAAATTAGTTTTACAGACAAATAGAAATTGGGCCCATGTAAGAATGCCTTTACAAAACGGTATAAATATATAAAATAAAAATAAAAATTACATTTTACAATTTCACTGTTTAAATTGCGTCTATGTATGAATATCTTTACAAACTGTAGATATAAATTTTAAAAATTGTTCTGATGACAAATATACTGTATATTGTGCCTATATGAGATTTTTATATTTAAAAAATATATTTTTACACACATACATATACACATATACATATATACATATATATATATAAATAAATAATATATTATATTATATTATGGAATNCTGTAATAATATTTCAAAAACATTAAAAAAAATAGTAATATTTCCAAACTTTTGAATGGCAGTGTATGTATATATATATATATATATATTTAATTTAATTCCAGTATATAACATCATATAATATAATATATTATATACACACACACATATATATTTTACACACGCATACATACTGTCTCGAAGTTGAGTCAGGTGCAACAACAACAAAATCTATTGCTGTCTGTCTGAACAAAGCTTTTGGCTTGGAGGCTCTTACGTTTATTTCCTAAATGCTTCACCAAATGATTTTTGATCTGACAAGCTGACACACAAGTGTTTCCCTTACACATACGTTCATCAAACACAGATGTTGAATTTAAATATAACAATCGATATGTAACAGTCACCACGTGTACGGGAAGCGACTATCGTACACAGCTTTAGTAATGCATGTAATTTACTCATTGCAGTCTACATTTCACAATACTTTATTGACATGAGCTTCAGAGGCAATTCCTATTGTATGCGTATAAGAGCTAGTGTCTCTACATCTGTGTTTTGTATGAAGGACGGCCGCTGCTATGCTGTGTGCATGTGTGAGTTATTTTGAATGAATAAAAGGGGGAGAGAGATGCCATTTACTTTCCACAGTTGATTGGGCACAATGGAGATGAGGTTACCAGTGGGAGTTTGTGTGCATGTGTGTGTGTGTGTGTGTGTGTGCTGGCGAGGCTTGCGGAGATCGGAGATAAATGAACTGCAAATGAGAAGGAACAGCTCCTGCAGTACAGCTGGCTTCCGAATTGCTTGCTTGCTTGGCCGTGGCAACCAGGCGAGTGGTTGCCAAGGGTGTCAGTTCAGTGTCCCTCATACACCACACATGAGCCCTGCACAGGACTGCGATACTGCACTCTGGCCAGTAGGGGTCATTCTGTGCTACCAACCCAAAACGGTTGCCTTTACCCAAAACTGTGTTCATATGACTCCATTTGAATAATCTTAACACATACACAAATTCATATAATGCATAAAATGCACAAGATGCAGGATAAATATATCTAGCACAAAACTATTGAATTTTAATGACATTCTCAGTGCTTGGCAACTAATTTGTACTCTGGATATTAGATGCATGCAAATGATGAATGCACTGAATAAGGCTTGATGTTTACATGTTCCAGATTTGAAAATCAGGCTGTGTGCTGTTATTCGATGTGAGTGAGGGGGGAAGAACAGTAAGAGAGAGAGAGTGTTTGTACGTTTATGCATGTGTGTGAGCTTTTCCCCTCTGGGCGTATGCAGAAACGGTCTCTATGCAAAGCCATTACTGGGAAACACATCAGGAGGATGAAAATAAATTATACTGTTCCACCAAATGACAAACTGCCACTATAAAGAAGATCTGTACTGGGAAGGTAATTCGAGGGTCCTGTTTGTTCCCCCTTCCTTAAAATGGTAAAATGTTTGTTT
Organism: Anabarilius grahami; assembly: GCA_003731715.1. Taxonomy (NCBI): domain Eukaryota; kingdom Metazoa; phylum Chordata; class Actinopteri; order Cypriniformes; family Xenocyprididae; genus Anabarilius; species Anabarilius grahami. Next base: position 9,073,181 of record RJVU01035392.1, read on the forward strand.
ACTGTTGTCAATTCCCTTTGATCCCTATCTATTTTTGCTCATAATGGAACGCCTGCTAATCTTTTAAGACGGTTTAACACGATTTATTTAATCAATGTCAAAGCTAAGACAAATTACTAATCTGTTCAACATATCAGACATACAAGCTTATTTGAATCAGCATGTATGAATAGAATACGGAATATTCAGTAATTGCTAAACAAGCTTTGGGTGATCGATAAAATTTGCACTTTGGTCTATCAAATGTGATATATCTGTATGATTCTTCATACCTAGTACTTCATACCTGGTGTATAATGCGTCCAGGTTTTTGCAGTGAATGCAGTAAGCCGCAGGTGATGGATTTACATCAAGGAGTGGCTAGCTGCAAGCGTGTGGATAAACAGACTCCAACGCTATTTTCTCTGAGATCTACCAGGGTGCCGTACTGTCCTGCAGCTCAGCAGTACCAGCCTCAGTCATCCTGTCTGCAAATCTTCCTGCCTCCCGACATCTCACACCCTCCAGTGATCAAAGAGATGACAACAATAAAGAGCGATTCGACACTTTCCATGCACCATTCGGTGTTCAAGTGTCAAGTTTATTGAACAAAAGTCTGGACACACGACTGAATTTATGTTTCTCATGATCTTAAAACCTTTGATCTAAAGACTTATGGTCCAAATGCTTGAAATTACTTTTGAACAGTAGAGTATTTACAGTTTATATTTGCAAAATAATTTTTTTTTAATGAAATTAAAGGATTAGTTCACCCCAAAATGAAAATTCTTTCATTAATTACTCACCCTCATGTTATTCCAAGACCTGTGTTCATCTTCGGAACACAAATTATGATATTTTTGATGAAATCCTAGAGTTTTTTTATCTCCCATATAAAGCAACAAAATTACCACATTCAAGGTCCAGAAAAGTAGTAAAGACATCGTTAGAATAGTCCATATGACCACAGTTGTTCAACCTTAATGTTATGAAGTGACAAGAATACTTAAAATAACGACTTTATTCAACAATTTCTGCAGCGCTTCCGAGTTTACGTCTGAAAAAAAAACTCTTGGATTTCATCAAAAATATCTTAATTTTTGTTCTGAAGATGAACAAAGGTCTTATGGGTTGGGAATGACATAAGGGTGAGAATTATTTGACAAATTTCATTTTTGGGTGAACTAACACTTTAATACTTGTAATCAGTGCATTACCTTGATCAAAAGTGACAGTAAAGACATTTAAAATATTTTCTATTTCAAATAATTGCTATTCTTTTGAACTTTCTAATCATTAAAAAAAAAAAAAAGTGGAAAAAATGTATCATGGTTTCCAAACTGTTAACATTGATAATACAAAATGTTTCTTGAGCACCAAATCAGCATATTAGAATGATTTCTGAAGGATCATGTGACACTGAAGACTGGAGTAATGATGCTGAAAATTCAGCTTTGACATCACAGGAATAAATTACATTTGAAAATATATTCAAATTTTTTTTTTATTTTTTATTTTGTAATATTTCATAAATATTTAATATTTATAAATTGTAATATAATAATTTTACAATATTACTGTTTTTACGATATTTTGATCAAATAATTGCAGCCTTGGAGAGCATAAATTCAAAAATATCAAGAATTTTACTGAAATGCTGATCTAAAGAAGGTGTGAAAACTAAAAGGCAAGTGACTTTCCTCACTACACGATAATCTGACAGGAAGTCAAGCCTAGCAATCCACTGAGCTCCCTCTCTATTCCCAGTGACCATCTGGACAGTGGACAAACAATGTGGCAAGAGCTGTGAATGACCAGCCACATTAGTCATAGGCTTTTACCTCGACCCCTTACGTCCCTAATCTTTACACTTTTGGTCTTTTACTGTGGCCAAATGACCGGAGCCCCTTTTCTCACTGGCCGCTGACATGGTCTTTCCCACTGGACAAAAGGCTTTTAGCTGCTGCACCCCCACCACCCCTCACTGTTGCCCCCCAACCAACCGCTGCCCCTATCTCTGACCCAACTGACAGGAACAGGAGTTTGTTTTGTTTTCTGAGACGACAGGAATGAGAATGGAACTCTAAAGCCGTGCGGCTACAAAAACATTATGGGGGGGGGCTGTGGGCCATGATCCGCTTGTGAAAAAAAGAGGGGAGAAAAAAAATGAAGCCGCGCCAATGTTAATAATATTTAAATGCATTTGGAGAAGCATGGCCAAATAGCATATATAGATAAAGGTATTAAGAATAATAGGACTGGCATGCCTCTTTCCAGCTTAATGTAGGCTTTTGTGTAGCTCTTCGAGGAAATGAGGAACGATGAACAAGCCTGGTGCCCAGCAAAATCACCTTCCCGATGGTGCGCACAAGTTCGCTTTGTTGGACTCCTTTACAGGGTTGCGTGGTTTAAATTCAGCATTAAGAATGAATGCTTAGCCAAGCGATCGTGAAGGCTCTCTCTGTCATAGGGAGACTCAAATGAGAAAATGGAAGGCAATCAACATGCTCCATAAATTGGAGGCCAGTGGCATTATAGTGCAACAGTGTCTTCTCCAACTCTCAGGCACCGTAAACAAAACAACAGAATGAAATGGGAAACGATGTTGTGACTAAACGTCTCAAGATCGCTCGGGAAAACAAGTGTATCAAGGTCATGTGGCGCTCGCCCAGAGCGTAAGCATTTCAGTTATCGGAGGAACTCGACTACTGTACCATACTTTTTATCTGTTCACAAAAATATGTACTGACAGTTTAATTGTAGCAGGTGCTAAAGCCTTTATTCCCAAAATGCTTTTGTTTATCTTTTAGCAAGTCACTGCAAATGAGAATGAATAAAGAGACAGCAAGGGAAATCAGTGCAGGAAAAAGGGAAATTTGAAGACGCTTTCCTAAAACGGCTGACAGAAGGTGCCCGTCTCAATTAGGACCAGGTTATTTTCCTAATGATCACTGGAACTTGTCTTTTCAGAACAGCCTGACCCTGACCTTGAGGACAAACAGTAAACCGCAAAGTCTTTGTGAAGAAAGAAAAGACTTTATTTATAGATCAGCTGAGTGTCGATCAAGAGGCATCAGTGCTAAGGGAGGAAAGAAAAAAAGAGGGGCCAGGGGGAAACGCTTTTGAAGCAACTAATATAGAGGTCTGCCTCGATCACTTCAACCCTCTTTTTAATTCCATTAGAAAGCCAATTGATTTGGCTTTGCGGCCAAAGAGCGTGGCAGATGCGCGCTTTATACTCCCAGGTAAAAATCCTTGGTGAAATCGGAGGGTTTTAAAAAAAAAAAGAAGCAGCAATAAACGAAAAGATGTTTTCATTTTGAGAGCGCATTAGAGGATGCATTAGACAACTGGAGATGCTTAAAGGGTCCGTGGGAAAAGAATCAGGGGCTTAGCGCTTCAAACGTCAAAAAACAAAAAAGAAAAAGAAACATTATCAGTTTGTAAAACTCAAGCCCACCAAATGTTCAAAAAGGCCCCGTCGCCCCATGATGATTTCGTGGCGTGTTTAATTTAGATAGAATCTAATTAATTTACATTTGATACTGGAGGAGATGCTTTCATCAGCCTGTCATTTATCCTGTGTGTTAACACCTGTTAATTCACTATCTCCCCAGTAATGAGCTTTTAAAAAGGAAAGAAGGCTTTGCATGCCCAAACACATTCGCAAAACACACACAAACAACATCTTGCACAGATGTGAAGAACTAGTCTGACAGATAGATTCGCCAACCACGGGTCACTCCCAATGAGATCCTGGCTGACCTCCAGTCCTGTCGCCTGATTATCATCAAAGCATTTGTCATGGGACAGAAGTGCAGAGTGCCCGTCAAATAAGATCTTAAGGTGATATCTTATTATTCCAACCACATACAAACAAAACAGCAGCCCACCGCTGCAGCAAAAAATGAGCTTCCTGGCATTTCACTTGCTTCTAAACAAGAAACGAAGCAGTTATATACGGTCTCTCCTTTTCAATCATATAGAGATCGAGCTCTGTATTTTTCTTTTACATTGACTTCTTATATGTGAGGGATATGCTTTGGAATCATATTAACAGACCGGCAGGTACTAGAACGGTGATATTTTCAAAGAGCCCATGGTCACAAATGTCATTCTGTGAATTCACAATGCGCTGCATCCATGTACCGCCGCCGACCTGAGAACGAATCCGTGAGGAGAGAGAGACAAGAGATACAGAGAAACACAGCAAGAGTGACAAAATCAAATCAAATCGATGGTGCCGCACAACATATCTAGTGCGCACCCTGTATCTGTCATATTTCAAGGTTGGACACTTGGTTTCAATTTTGCTTGCTTTATTTGAAGCCACATGGGGAAAAATATCAATGGATGCAGTTCATAACCGAACGTAGGATTAACATGGTGGTTTAAAAATGTATCCAAATAACTATGTAGTAAAAGTGCCTTTATACTAACATACTGTATTGAAATACAGAAGTAACTATTTGCTGGTCTCAGTCTTTTGTACATATTCAGTGTACAAAATTATGAAAGTCTGTGGATTAGATTTAAGGGAAAAAGTGAGTGAACGATAAAGGAGGAAATAAGAACAGGTTAAGAGAGGTTTGAGGATGATAGGTGCACTACCTATGAGATGTCCAGCAGGGGGGGCTCTACCTGCCCCTGATAAGCAGCGGCCACACAAGCTTCGAGTTAAGACACAGACAGACCTCAGATGACCTCTCAGCGTATGGATAACATAGGAGCATGTGTTATTCTACACATGAAAACTGCTTGGTAAATGGCACATTTTTCACTCGTTTCACATGAATTGACCCTTTATTTTCATTCGGATGCTGGAACATGGCTTCTATAGCTTCCTTTGTGAAAAAAAAAAAAAAAAAAAAAAAAA
>RJVU01035392.1:9079555-9109504 GCA_003731715.1 Anabarilius grahami
TTTGTGTGTATGCGTAAAAAAAAAAAAAACAAGTAAACAGAAACATTCAAACATCTTATTATATCAGCAGGACGCCTACAAAAAATGAATGAAGAGCATTTTTCTCCCCACAGATGAAAAAGGACAATTCCATTCATTTTCGACACAAACGCACCAAACTGAGGCACTCATGCCTGCATCTGAACCCAATGCTGCTCTGGGTTCTGTGTCTTAAGAACAGGAGGAAAGATTAACTTGGACTGCTGCACACCCACCCTTTATGACTGAGCAATCAATGGTTGAGTATTTTCAGTGATATCTTATCTAGCCTAGCATTTCATTTCTTCTGCTTTGTGTGACTTGTGAGTGAGTGACCAGGTGTCATCTATCAAAACAATCCTAGTCTCTGGAAACCTGCTATTAACTGATAAGGGCAAGCCTCCATGGCATAATGGCTCCCACCTGAGCTCACAACTCAACTCCGTTAGGGGATCAGGCAGTAGATGAGGACGGAAACAGGAGAAAAAGAGAAACCGAGTGTGAAAACTTGCATATAATTATTGCTTATACTTAGGTTAGGGATTTTGACAAACCCCTAAAACCTTTATTTTACTGTAGGAGCGCAGGGCCTGAATTTCATTTTGGAAAATGGGGGGAATTTCCCCCTTAGGTCACACTCTTATGGGGGGGATTATTATATTGGGCATTTTTAGACATTCTTTAAAAGACAGCAACACAATTATTTCACCTAAATATTTGTTAAATGTATTTGTGTTTGGCTAATTTGGTTGTGCAATAGCTTACAACACAAGGAATCTTTAAACTGAATTTACCAAAAAAAAAAAAAAAAAAAAAAANNAAAAAAAAAAAAAAAAAAGACAAGTAAACAGCCAATAATACAATAAAAAAATTACAAGCAGTATCACAAATAAATACAGTAGAATAAATATACAAATTAAATAATCTGCTTTAATCAAATGTAAAATAACACTGGATAGTCGCAATTGTATAAATTAAATGAACATTAATCCTTATAATCAAAGTTGCAAAAGTTATTCAGTCAAGTGCAGTGAGTGATTCTTTTTTTCTTTTGTTGTTTGATTAACATTAATGACAGACAGCAGCAGAAATATTAGGCTGCTGTCACTTTAAGGGCGTTTACGGACTTGTATATCGTTTTCTTTGTTCCGAAACAGATCTTAATTTGTTACAATGTTGCATTTTCTTCTTGGTTCGGTTTGCTTTCACAAGTCAACATTTCAAAGCATACCAAATTGTGTTTATGCAAGTCACATATGAGTAAAACTGTCCTCTTATTGGTCAGAGTTAATTTATAATGCAGTTAGAGTGGGAATCATGGCTTTGTCAGGACAGCATTTTTGCAATGGATGGAGAAGAGCATTTACACATTTACCTGAATACCTGACAAGATGGGGAATTTGAGATAATTTTTGGTGTAATTTTCTTTTTAAGTGCAATAGGCCACAAAAAAGAACTGTTTGAGAGGCGGCTTCCTTTTTGCGTGCGCACAGAAAATCATCTCAGAGACCATGCGGATACCGAATGGATTAAAATTGCTTGCATGTTTAAATTGGCAACAGTTATTTACACATTAAACATGCAATGATAAACTTCAGTGATGATGCAACACAGACCAAATTTCATATCGCAGCGTGCAGCTCGCTTGTAGTGCAGACAAGGTATGGTGATATGACACTATTTGAGTATTTTTGAGAGAGAGAGAGAGAGAGAGAGAGAGAGAGAGAGANGAGAGAGAGAGAGAGAGGGAGAGAGAGAGAGAGAGAGAGAGAGAGAGAGAGAGAGAGAGAGAGAGAGAGAGAGAGAGGGAGAGAGAGAGGGAGAGAGAGAGAGAGAAAGAGAGGGAGAGAAAGAAAGAAAGAAAGAGAGGGAGAGAGAGAGAGAGAGAGAGAGAGAGGGAGAAGAAGAGAAGACAAGGCACAGCTGAATCACTCACAGTGTTTGTGAAATTATGTCTCACAGAAAGTTTTCAAATTACTGATCAGATAATCTGTGTGGATGAAATTACCCATTCTACCTACATGCAATAGCACTGATACTCAAATGGCAGACCTTTCCCTCCGGACCGCGAGACATAACGGTAACACACTTCACTGTTTCTATTTAAAGTAAACACCACAAGTGCTCAGGATCATTAATGGTAAACCTGATGATTTTCCTTCTATAGTAAAATTATGCCCAACACCAGAAATCCCGCACCGAAATTTAGGCCCTGGGTGCGTGACCTTGATCATGTGTGGTATGGACATGAGTGATACCTTAAGATTGGCTGTTATTTTATAAGAAATCATACGAATTAATTTCATGTGGCTACCAATTTAAGATGCAAAATAAATAAATAATTTAGAAAATAATTTTAAATACTTTTGAAGAGAAAAAGACCATATCTAAGAACCAAAATATCAGTGTCTTTTGTGTGGGCTCTAGAAACCACCAAGCATAATCGCACTAAAAAACAAATCCTATTTTTTTTCTGGCAGATAGAGATGAAGTTAATTTTGAAAACTAAAAAAAAAACCAAACCAAAAAAAAAAAAAAAAGATTATGCGCCCTTTTTTTAATTTATTTTTATTGTGTTAATTAATTTATGGAGTTGTATTATAACTGTATAAATTTCCTTGTATCTTTTTAATACAAAAAATGTAAAGAAAAAAACATTTTACACATTCTTAAAAAAACATATGATATTCTACTTAATTATATAATATACAATATACAACATATAAAAATATATTGCTAAAAATAAATAATTGCAGTGGAGCCAGTGAAAATTTGCGCAGCAGAAAAAAAAAAAAAAAAAGTGCTGTTGAGCATTTGCATGTCAATATTATGTGAATGTTTTTATGCAAAATCTAAAATAAATACCATCATGTAGAAGAATGGAGCTTTTAATCTATAGAAAACTCAAAAAAACTCAAAAAAATATTTTATTGTCATAAAAGCAGAGATGTGAAGGTCATTGCTCCAGCCAAGGATATGAAGGTATTCGTATATGGAGGCATTTGTGGCCCAGAAATGAAGACGAAGAGCAAAAGCTGTTATAGAATCATTCGCTCGCTGCTCCATCAATTGCAACAGGCACAGGTAGCACACAGCTCACTGGTTAAATTGGCCAGTGTGAAGACCGTGTCACTAGGCAACAAGACCTGATCGCTCCTTTGTTTGGGGTGAAAGGTTGGAAGTGTTCACACTAATCTCAGAGTTCACAATTAAGTAACAGAAGAGTGTCTTCCACCTCCATTCACTCCCTCTCTCCTTTCAGAGGAACAAACACCACCAAATCCCCCATTGCTAATGGAAAAGTATTTGCACTGTAAATTAAAGGGTACACTTTTTTATGCTTTGTACAGATCACTTTTGGGATGTCTGCAAACAGCTCAAATCTAATTACAGGGTTGGGGGGTGGGAGGGGGGTTGGATTTACTCGAAAAGCTGAAGGAACAAAAGAAGACTAGCCCATTGTGGAGTAGCTCTGTTGCGTCTCCAGTGAATCCTTGTCTATTCAGGCCACTTGTGGGATGGGGGTTAATCCATTACAGGGATACTTAAAGGTGGGACACTCAAATCACAAAGGGTCTGTGTGTGTACTTTTTTTATTTTTTTATCATAGCTGAAGATTCCTGTACATCACTTTGTTTTCCAACCACCCTTTCATATCCTACCTCCCCCTCAGCATTTAATTACCTATGGTTATTAGCACTGAGATACAATGCATTCAGAACCGAGGCGAGTAATGCTTGTTCAACACAGGATGAGTCTTATTGTAGTGGCCAGGGGCGTCCCATCTCAGGCGAGTTTGGCGGACAAGATCGGGAGATTCCTGCTGGCTTCTTTTACAGCATGTGAATCACTGGGCCTACAGGAGTCCGTAATCTCCCCACAAAACTTTTATTTTCCTTTGGACATGTGCTGCTGTCTCTCCTCACAATGTGTATCAAAGCCTCTCTCTCGTCCAGATTCTTCCCCAACGCCATGCCAGACGGATTTAGACATCCCTATTTTCTGTCAAATCTCCACCGAGAAACAATGAACGCTGCAGCCGTCATGCAGAGATGCTACAAATCCCAGTTTCCCCCCACTGTACCCTACTAAGCTGGAACAGTGACCCTCAGAGCAGCCCGTCGACTGTGGTGGGTCCTCGCAGAAGGGCCACCGTCCTACGTTCCCAAGTGGATCGCTCACGCCGACTCCACACAGAGTCAGTTGATAAAAGTGGAGCTCATTGTGGGAATTTGTACTTCGCCAAATGGCTAAACATTCTTGCCAACAGATGATTACTTCTGGGTGTTGGCTGCAGGTCTGCACATGGTATCTATCAGCCAACTGAGCATCTCACCCACTGGAAAACTCATTTAGATCCTATCTAGGGAAAAAATTTGTTGTGAAAAAAAAAAAGAGGCCAGGCCGGTCTGCGCTTGATTTAATTTGGTCACTGATACAAGGTCCAAGCACTTGTGCCCTCTGTATTTTGAGAGAGGAAAAAAAAATAAAATAAAAAGCTTGTGTTCAATAGATCTGGTGTAAGGACACACGCACACACACTACTTCAAAGGATTTAAGCGTCAAACAGGGTCTAAGCCGATGCCTCTGCTGGACCGGCAAAATCCCACATATAACACATTCAGATAATCATTTTCAGTCTTTTCGTTTAAATCGTACAGCCCCCTGAATAGAGCTTGAAAAGCTAAATTGACATGGTCAAATTATTTTGGGTTTAAAAGTCTGCTCTGCGTCACCTGTTATTCACCCTGTGACCTAAAAACAGAAAGGGCAGTGCCTCACACAGAACAACAGATTTGTGAAAACAGTTACGAGGATATCATATATTCATGGGAAGCTGATACTCATTAGGAAATCACAATTACAAAATGATAAGTACAAATAAAATTTGTGCATTTTTGTACTAACGCAACAAAAATTAAGAATAAAGAAGGTGCTTTGTGTGTCAAATCATTCTCATGCTGTCACTAAAAAAAGATGGGAAATTAAGTTTGTTCGCACACCATTCAGGCATGACTCGAATGCAAATAATAGCAAGTGTACGGCCAACCTGCAATGAGGATAATGAAGGCCTACAGTAACCAAGCTGGGTGCAGGCGGTCAGTGGGGCTCGGACAGATGGGTCCTCTGCTTGAGAGTGGGACAGCTTGCTCAGTAATGGATGTAGAATGAGATATGGGGATAGAGTCTGGCACAGCTAATAGTCATTTAATCAGCTGCAGCTGACCGGCACATGGACACCATTTCTGATGCCATGCTGTCTCAGAGCGATCCAAACCCATCAGCCTTCACCTACAAACACAGCCACAACACAGGCTAAGGGCTCACTGTCCTGTACAAAAAAAAAATAAAACAAAATAACGCATTTGGATCAAAGCAATGCTCTTGAGAGTATTTCTTGTAAGTGTCCTGTCCTGAATGTGACTTTCAGAGGCATCATGCACCTATTTGTCTAAGGTGTATATATACACATATACAGTACTGTGCAAAAGTCTTAGGCCACCACCAGCTTTGTTGTTTTATAAATGTATTAAATGGTTAGTTCACCCAAAAATGAAAATTATGTCATTTATTACTCACCCTCATGTCATTCTACACCCGTAAGACCTTTGTTCATCTTCGGAACACAAATTAAGATATTTTTTAAGAAATCCGATGGCTCAGTGAGGGTTCTATTGCCAGCAATGTCACTGAACTTCTCAAGATCCAGAAAGGTACTCAAAACATATTTAAAACAGTTCATGTGAGTACAGTGGTTCTACCTTATTATAAAGCGATGAGAATACTTTTTGTGTGGCAAAAAAAACATAATAACGACTTTTCAACAATATCTAGTGATGGCCGATTTCAAAACACTGCTTCAAAGCTTAACAAATCATTTGTTTCGAATCAGTTGTTCGGAGCGCCAAAGTCAAAGTGATTTCAGCAGTTTGGCAGTTTGATACGCGATCCGAATCAGTGATTCGAAACAAAAGATTCGTAAAGCTTTGAAGCAGTGTTTTGAAATTGGCCATCACTAGATATTGTTGAAAAGTCGTTATTTTGTTTTTTGGCCGCACAAAAAGTATTCTCATCGCTTCATAACATTAAGGTTGAACCACTGTAGTCACATGAACTGTTTTAAATATGTTTTGAGTACCTTTCTGGATCCTGAGAGGTTCAGTGGCATTGCTGGAAACAGAGGTTGTTGAAATCCGAGGGCTCAGTGAGGCCTCCACAGCCAGCAATGACATTTCCTCTCTCAAGATCCATTAATGTACTAAAAACATATTTAAATCAGTTCATGTGAGTACAGTGATTCAATATTAATATTATAAAGCGACGAGAATATTTTTGGTGCACCAAAAAAACTAAATAACGACTTAAATACCTATTAGTGATGGACGATTTCAAAAAACTGCTTCAGGAAGCTTCGGAGTGTTATGATTCTTCTGTGTCGAATCATGATTCAGATCGCGTGTCAAACCGCCAAACTGCTGAAATCACGTGACTTTGGCGATCCGAACCGTTGATTCGACACGCTGATTCATAACGCTCCGAAGCTGTAAATATTGAATCACTGTACTCACATGAACTGATTTAAATATGTTTTTAGTACCTTTATGGATCTTGAGAGAGGAAATGTCATTGCTCCCTATGCAGGCCTCACGGAGCCATCAGATTTCAACAAAAATATCTTAATTTGCGTTCCGAAGATTAACGAAGGTCTTACAGGTGTGGAACGGCATGAGGGTGAGTAATAAATGACAGAATTTTCATTTTTGGGTGAACTAACCCTTTAACTTTTAGCAACTGACTTTGTTTAATTTGTGGTAGTTTGCACGTTGGCTACCTGAAGAGATACTCATCTACGATGACGCGTGTTGCAGTAACGCAGTCATATCTGGGTATAACTTCATATAGCCTATAACATGCTCTCAAAACTTTTTTTTGGGAGTGGTAAAATTTACATATGTGGTTTCAACAACCAGATTAAGAAAAGTCTCAAAGGCGGATGTCCCCTCATGGTCACTTCTGGAGCACCATAGCAAACAAAATTGCCTTTGTGGAAATTGAACAGGATGCCCAAACCAGCCCACATTCATATGAATTGGCTTGTACAACTTTAATGCACACTGACAGGTTAATTACGTCACAATTAACTAAATGCCTAACAGCCGTTACTAGTAGCGGTGTGATTGAGTTAATAGAGGGGTATGACATGACCTGTGTTTACCAGTGGCACCGACCCCATTTGCGAGAGTGACAAGCTTGTGGAGGGGTTGAGAAGTGGAAGCCTTTGGGCACATTATTCAGGGATATTTTCAGATGTGGGAGAGAAAGTGTTGGGGGGGGCGAGGGAACCCAAAAAAAGCTCTCTTTTCTCTTTCTCACTGTGCCAAAACACAGCCGTGTTGCTCTATTCCTTTCTCTCACTCTGTCAAAACTATTTCTGGCTTCAGAGAAGAAAGTGTTTACTCTGTGGCCTGGTTCACTGGAGTCACGCCGTGTTCCCACCGAGCAAATCCGCCGTTCTCTCTCCAAAATGGTTTGCATATTTTCCCTGTAACACAAGACTTAAAAAGGATGAGAGGAAATCAAGAGGGAAGGGGGAGCCGTTGCTATTATATATGGATTCACATGCAGTCAGCTGCTCGGCCAGTTTAAAGAAGGCTGTGTGACAACTACGCCACCGTCTATAACAGCTTCTGTGAATGGTAAACTAATAATGGATGTGATGTTTTGAGGTGGATCACTGAGCTGGGGAGTCCTGGAAGCCTAACTGACTCATCAATAAAGATGTGATTGAGGAGACCCAGGAGCTTTATGATCATTTTCCTCATAATAGTTTTGTCAAAAAACAATTCTGAGTTTCACAGCTTCTGCAGAAATGCTGGAACTTCCCCCCTCATCTCAAATCTTCTATCCAAACTGTCACAGCAAATAAAGCACCACTGTGTGTGGTAAAGCACATCTCTCGGCTAGACATCATATCAGTGCTTCAGATTGAAAAGGGACATGCCGCTTCACACTCAGTAAAAGTCAATACCCCTTATTTAAAATGCACAAAAACACACAAAGGTCCCTTCAGCAGGATTCATGAGTGAATTTTTCATTGCAGTCCCTTGAGATAAGTGATCGTGGAGTTGAAGTCTCTTCAAATTGGGCTGCCCTTTAAAGTAGGTCAGAACTGAGACTCCAGTAGCACTGAGGTTGTGCGTCAACAACAGCACATGATGTTGTTTTTCTCTCGGAGTCTTGGCACCAAACACGACCGGCCATTTATGTGCCTTAACCAACCTCTCCAACTGTCTAAAAGCCCCTGACGTCACAGGCAGCAAACACCTCACCAAAGAATGCCATCAACACAGATCCAAGTCATTCGAGGAGCCACACTGTAAAGTTCAGGTATATAATGAGCCATTTTGATACTTTCAGTTTACTTAAATGCTATCTTATCTATGTTATTTGCTGCACAGACGATGATTAAATGTTAAATAAATAGAACATGTCAATAATTAGGCGAAACAAACTCAATTTATCAGTCTGAAAAACTACAGGCTGTATACAAGGGCCCCTTTTTCTTCCAATCAACATATCACAGCAGCTGATTTCTCTGACATCAACAGAAATGAGACGAGCCTACAAAGGGATCCATTGAAGCGGCGGTGTTAGTCTGGAATGAGGCAGGAATCGTGCCGACCATCTAAAACTCAAACAAGTTAACAAAAGGTCTTTCAACTAAGATTTTAACTAGATTGTAGATACTTTAGTGCTCAATTTAAACATTTGAATCTACTTGCCAACAATGGCCTTTACGCACACATACATTATATGTATTTGTGTGAAAAGTCTCCAAGCCTGCATGTATTTAATCAAAAATAGTAATATTCAGAAATAACATTACATTATAACCATTTTGCATTATAATAATGTAATTTGTTCTAGTGATGGCTAAGCTGAATTTTTCAGCAGCCATTACCTAAATCTTCAGTGTCATGAGATTCTTCAAAAATGACTAATATTCTAACATTTCTTATTAATGTTGAAAACAGTTGTGCTGCTGCTTTTTTTTAATGGAAATCGTGATACATTTTCTCAGGATTCTTTGATGAATATTTTGATGAAGTTCAAAAGAACAGCTTTTATTTGAAATAGAAATCTTTTGTAACTTTATAAATATCCTTACCAATTATCAATTTGATGCACCCTTGCTGAATAAAAGAATTGGTTAAAAAAAAAATACTGACCCTAAACTTTTGAACGGTAGAACATTTATACACTCAAACATACTGTACATACACATACTACTCATACTGTATGTATGTGAAGTGTCTCAGCCACTTTAGAGAGAAGTAGAAAATAATCTGACATCCACACACTGTATGCAGGTGGGTGGGAGAAAAAAAAAAAAAAAAAAACCTTTAATAGGCCAAATGAAACAGATTCAATATTCTATCAGTCAGGACTTATTCCACCGTGCCTAATTTTGTTGCCGTTTTGTTATTGCGTTGTTATTCAATCATTGCGGCATCTGATTTTCCATGAATGGCTATTGTTTCGTCATTCAAGCATGCAGGTCGACTTAATCGGCAGTTCTCCTGATAGCATTACAGGAAATGACCGCTGCACTTCAGCCTTTTGCCAGACAAGCTGCCAACTTGAAAACTGAGACCTGGATGTTTACAACGACAAGAAAACTTTGCCCATCGTAAACACCACCACCATGCCAACAGCCGTTAACTATTTATAAAGAGGGCGCAACTGCGAGTTACACATCCACTAGGGCTGGTGTGGGGACAGAGATGCAGTTTTTGGCCTGTTAAGTAACACTTCGCATAACATAAGCACAAGTGGACAGCAGGGCAAAATCAGACTTGGCTTCGCATCAAGGTTTCAGATGTGGGGTTTGTCACTCTGGTCTGGCTAAGAGTGGGAGATAACGGATAAAGGTGAAACAAACATTTCCTGTTGTGGCCCTTACGCCACCCTCAGATTGTAGCAAGATGTAGCAAGATGTCTGTGGGTCATGGGTAGTTTTCAGAAAAAAATAATAATCATGAAGCCACAGACATAAAATCCCCTAATAACCCACTTCAAGTCTATCTAGGCTGTGAAAATGAAGCATATGGGTAAGCATATTGAGGGACTGTGGAAAAAAAAGTCAGCGTATCAAACTAGCCATGCGTTATAGCACATTTAAAATATAAGCCTGGTAGCCACAGGGGAGGCTGGCCTCACTGCTGTTCAGGTCCCTGGCAGGAAGACAAGTTTCACTGCCCATTTTTTTTACTCCAGACTCCAAATCTATATTTAGCCAGGCTTTTCCACTGGTATGCCTTTCTCTGATCGTTAGCCCTGTTTAACCCCTATTTACAATGGGCCCCATATTGGTCAAGGCTCTCGGGAGGCCCGGTCAGTGAGGGCACGGCATGCCTTTTACACATGTCTGTCAAATAACACAAAGTGCACCAACCAGCTCTGCGACCAGGACAGAGTTGGGATCGGTATATGGGATATTCACAATAGATTCACAATGATTCTGCAAGACTGTGAATCATGTATATGTTTAATTGCCAATAACTGCCAATTAAACAGATAGTTTACCCAAAAATTAAAATTCTGTCATCATTTACTCCCCCTCAAGTTGTTCTAAACCTGTATGAATTTCTTTTCTATGCTGAACACAAAAGAAGATATTTTGAAAAATGTCAGTAACCAAACAGTTGATGGACCTCACTGACTTCCATGGTATTTTTTTCCAAATTCATACAGGTTTGGAAAAACTTGAGGGTGAGTAAATGATGACAGAATTTTATTTTTGTGTTAACTATCCCTTTAAGTTTCCTCTTTAGACTAGTCTCACAGTTATGAGAACAGTAAGACAAGTTTTAATAATACTTTAGTAGAAAAAAAGCTAGTAATTATTGTTAATCTTGTCAATGTAATTACTGATGAAAAGGGTCAAAGAATATTTTGATTAAATCAACGATAAAGACAAATAAAAACTAAATTATATCAATTAAAACATAATACATTAAAATATGAAGATAAACAAAAGCGATATTAACAATGCACTAACAATTTTTTGAATAAGAAAAAAATGTATTACATGAACAAAAAAATAATTAAATTAAAAATGAAAAAATTACAGTTTGTGGATATTTTAGTTCTTACATTAAACATTTGAACTGTTTGTTGAGCAGGTAGTTTCTGTGATTGCGGGAAGAAAATAAATAAAATTATCAAGATATACACTGCCATTCAAAAGTTTAGGGTAGGATAGATATATATATATATATATTTTTTGAGGTCCCTTATGCTTACCAAGGCTATATTTATTTGATTAAAAAAAATACAGTAAGAACTGTAACTTTGTCAAATATTATCACAATTTAAAATAACTGTTTTATTCATTAATATTTTTTAAAATGTAATTTATTTCTGTGATGGTAAAGCTACATTTTCAGCAGCCATTACTCCAGTCTTTAGTTGAAATATGCTGATTTGGTGTGCAAGAAACATTTCTCATTATCATTGGTGAAAACATTTGTGTGGATTATAATTTTTGTGGAGACTGTGATAGATTTTTTTTTTTCAGGATTCTTTGATGAACAGGAAGTTCCAAAGAATTTATTTGAGATACTGTAGAAATCTTTTGTAACATCTTTACTGTCACTTTTGATAAATTTAATACATCCTTGCTAAATATAAAAGGGGTTTGGTGTCTATCTGACCCTAAATTTTGAATGGTAGTGTATATACCTAACATCAGCAAACAACAGAAAAAAAAAAAAAATAGCAATAACTATCATTGATAAATATTTTCAGCAGTCATTTCTCCAGTCTTTAGTCTTTACTTTATATTGCCAGCTCTAGGTATGAAACACGTTGAGTTCGTTCATATAGAGAGATTGTTTGTGGAAGTCAAATACTGAAAACACAATGAACTATAGACTGATTTAAAGCCCTTACACATTTTCCACACATAGACACAATTGCAAACCCTAAACTGAGTTTATAAATGACTATCACAACGGTGATTAAGTGGGATTTTGGCAGCCATCAGATCTTCGTTAAAGTATGTCCACTTACGTACGAAGGCTTAATTCAACATGCCGAACTATTGACTGTACATTTTAAGTATGTCAATCTCAAGTACCTAGTTCCTGAAGGTGGTTCAAGGCCTCATGGGTGTGATGAATCATAAATGTAATGCAGTGATGGTGCTTTCTATACCCAAAGTGAACTAAGCGAGCCAGACTGTTATGCTGTGGAGTGCTAGACACGTTTGTGCAAGAACATTCTCCCAAGGGCAGATAGCGAGGGCTGTCTGGAAAGTGAGGAGTCATAGCATGGCAGTGTACTGAGGGCCACATGCATCAGCACAGCTCGTGTCCAGCAACCCAGCAGAGGTCATCATATCAGGGTCAGGTGCACCAGCGCATACCCCACTCAGGTTGCCACCAAGAATGTAAGCAGAGGCGGAAACCGGAGAGGTCTTTCTTCCATGCCACAACATTGTTTTGAGGGCACCTAGTAAACAAACAGATTTAACCAAGCCTGACCACGACTGCCCTGTTTCCCATAACCAATAATTTGTCTGCATAGAATGACAAGCAGGTATGCATGTGCGTAATTGTTGGGGTTGGTTGCCAGCTTTACCCCATAGCTGGTGGCTTGCCTTTCACCTCCTCCAGTAAACGTTTATCTGTCACCGCGTGTCCCAAGAAGTTGTTGGACAACCCTTCAAACACATGATCGAGACTCGAAGCTTTATCCATTTATAAATAACCAAGGTGGCTGATTGTTTACCATGTTCTGCAAGTAAACACACAGAGCTAACTTTTTGTCCTAGAACGCAAATGGTTTACAATCTGACATTCGGTTTTACATTGCTTATAGTTAAAAAGATATTTTAGATTATGTGCATGCATACTTGGCTATAGTTGGGGATATATATATCCCTCTTATATTTATTTATACTATAAAGATTAAATATATATATATAAATATCAGTGGTGTGCAGTGGTGTTCTGAAATGAGGCACATTTTTTTTATGAATCAATGTAAATTCATGTGCATTACTCTTAAAGTTGACACATCTTCCTTGTTAAATGAACATTACATTACAGTACATCAAAAAAGAAACCAAAATACAATTCTATTTTGTAATTTTACATTAACATGTATTGTAATAAATGTTCTATTTATCAAAACCAAGTCAATCTCATCAAGTTAGTGTTTTAAGCATTTCTACATTCATTCCAAAATAATAACTAAAGGCAATAATAATTTTAACAATATATTTTATTTGTGTATTGCGGTTTTTCTTTTATTTTGGATTATCAGTCATGCTCCGTAAACACCGTCTGTCACAGACACGAATTGTATTTTTAATTTCACCAATCTGATTGCACTAAAAACCCCGCAGTCATGTTTTCAGTCCATTTCAAGTTTGATTTTGACGTGACATAAAGCTGTGATATCTAACTGGGTGATCTGTTTACTTACTTTTCTATTAGTCTTCCCACTGACGCCATCATTTGTTCATTCAATTTGACGCGCGAAACGCGCACGTCAACAAGAGGCGGGATTTATCGCACAAACCAATCATATCCAATCATAATCAATTACAGCCAATCATAGCGCGATGGAGACATTGCCTCCTCTCACGTGACTTTCCCCCATTCATTCTCAATTACCCCCCACAAAACCCACCGCACGCCGGGAGTCTGATGATTTTATATTGTTTTCTATGAGGGGAAAGGGAGGCATGACTCCTGCTGTAACTTTACCTGCGGGTGTCGCTATTGGGCAGTGTTCCTTAAGAAATACGCGTGACTTGCGCTCTTTTTAATGTCATAATTTGTAATATTTGTGTTGTTTTATATGTAATATGGATTATTTTCTCATCCAATTTCTTTTGAGGAGGCACTGCCTCCCTTGCCTACTCGGAGGAAACGCCCCTGAATATATTTACACACAGTGCTCAGCGTAAATGAGTACACCCCCTTTGAAAAGTAACATTTTAAACAATATCTCAATGAACATAAGACCAGGGTTTTTCCTACATTGAAATTTTTTTGCCGGTCGCCAAAACTAATTTTTGTTCCGCCAAAGCCTTATTTGATCAGTTATTGAGAGTTGTTTATTAATGATGCAGACGACTGCTGCGCTGATGGATAGAATGAGCAGAGCTCCTCCCTCGTGCGCTAACTCTCTCTGTCTTCAAAGTAAGCACTGTCTTTGCACTCTCTTTACTTCGCACATAATAATCTAAATCAACTGACTCGATGCCAAAAGTTCGGAAGACCGAATCCATGTTTCACGAGGCGCATTCGGAGAATGTTTTTCCTGAATAACCTCTGGGTGTGAATTGTGCAAAAAAAAAAAGAAAAGTCACCTCATCTTCTCTGACAGGCGTCCCGCACATGCAGCTGACATAAACCGCACTTTCAGTAAACAAAATAAAATCCTATCCAGTGATGAAGTGTTTTCTGTGTTGACAAATCTTTTGTGATGTCCTAATAACAGTCGCGATTCGCACGCAACGTGTCAACGTCCACTAATATCCAATTCGTGACCGACTCATTTGAACAAATTTTAATGAATCATGAAAACAACTGATCTGCCCACAAGGTCTATAACGAATCATATACTCGAACAACTAGCCTTAATAATCCACAGTATTTTCAGATTATTTAAATAACAATGTGTAGTAAATTAGGCCTACCTACGAAATCAGTTAGTTTAGACTGGAGTGAGGTCAAACTAGAACACAGCAAGATGTTAACTAGGTGCATTCAATTTTATATGGTAGAAAATTATATTATTAGTTAATGTAACTTTTTAATGCTACTTTTTAATACTGATTATTAATTATTATTATTATTATTATTATTATTATACATACCAAAATAATTTTCAGGTCTAGCAAAGAAGCATCTTCTCTTAAAGCTATGAAATCACATATTTTTTTGCAAAGAGGGCAAAAAAGAATTACAGTAAGAGTGACGGGTACTTTATTGTCAGTATTGGGCTCGCAGATCACGTGGGTAGGGCACGTTTGTGTGGATGACCATGTCTATCACCACCAAAGACCATTTTTGACCCAGGAAAACCCCATTATATAACATCCGTTTAACTTATAACATGAAAGTTAGGTTAATAATATAACTTAACATCAAATTAGGGTGATGCAAAAATGAGTACACCCCACTGAAAGTCTCTGGAGCAAAGCTAAATTTTAGACTGCAAATGTCTAATTTAACAAGAATTCAACCACAGGTGAGTCTAATTATTCATTACACAGGTGTCCAGCAGACAGTTGACTATAAAAGGGTGTTAAAACCCCTTCTCACTTCATGCTGTCAGCAATGGCACCACATGGAAGAGAAATGTCACAAGACCTGAGAAAGAAAATAATTTCTTTACACCAGAAAGGTGAAGACTACCAGAAGATCAGCAAAGCTTTACTTATCAGTCAGAATACTGTAGCAAAAGTGGTACAAAAATTTTAAAAAGAGGAAACTGCAACCATCTCACAGAGACGTCCAGGAGCGTCTTCTGATGAGAAGTGTTGAAGAAAATCGGCATGCAAGTTCACTGCAGTTATCTAAAGAAGTAGAAAGCCAAACTGGGGTGAATATTTCCCGTGACACAATACGGCGTACACTGCAGAGGAATGGCATGCATGGGTGCTGTCCACGAAAGAAACCTCTCCTAAAGCACAGGCACAAAAAAGCCCGCCTAGGGTTTGCCAGGGCCCATGCTGACAAAGATGAAGACTACTGGGACTCTATACTCTGGAGTGATGAGACCAAGATAAATGTTTTTGGAACGGTTGGCTTCAAAACTGTATGGCGTCGCAAAGGTGAGGAATACAAAGAAAAATGCATGGTGCCTACAGTCAAACATGGTGGTGGCAGTGTCCTTCTGTGGGGCTGCATGAGTGCTGCTGGTGTCGGGGAGCTGCATTTCATTGATGGCATCATGAATTCACAGATGTACTGTTCTAAACTAAAAGAGAAGTTGCTACCATCACTCCGTGCCCTTGATCGTCGTGCACTTTTCCAACATGACAATAATCCTAAACACACATCTAAGGCCACTGTTGGATTTCTGAGGAAGAACAGGGTGAAAGTGATTCATTGGCTCCTGATCTGAACCCAATCAAACACCTATGGGGAATTCTGAAGAGACAAGTTGAGCATCTCTCTCCATCCAGCATCCAGTCTCTAAAAGAGGTAATTCTTGAAGAATGGAAAAAAGAGTTGGACGTCGCCAACTTGTTCATTCCATGCCTAGAAGACTTGGTGCTGTCATTAAAAATCATGGAGGCCATTCAAAGTACTACATGTAGTAGTTTTTGTTGTGGGGTGTACTCATTTTTGCATTACCCTAATTTGAGTAAAACTGAAAAATGTGTAATCTAAGTTATATTATTAACCTTACTTTCATGTTATAAGTTAAACAAAAGTTATATTAAACTTAGTCTTGTCAACATTTTGGAAATAGTTTTTGTGTTAATTGAGATATTGTTTAAAATGTTACTTTTCAAAGGGGGTGTACTCATTTACGCTGAGCACTACATACATACATACATACATACATACATACATACATACATACATACATACATACACATACATACATATTTAGAAAGAAAGGCTATATATTTATTTAGGTACAGTAATAATTTCTCTCATTAAATGCAAATGTCTTTCAAAGGATGTTGGCCCTCAAAGACAAACTTCTACATACAGTAGCAGACCGCACATTTGAGTGTATTTGATGTGTGCAGTGTGGATTGGTGTTTGTGTTGCACCTGTGTGGATCTGCCGGTGGGCCTCTAGAGCATCTTCCTTCTGGAACTGAGCTCCACACTGGTCACAGACGATGGCTTTCTCACCAGCTACAAGACAAAAAAAAGCATAAGTTACTCAATCTACATCCTTCTGGGGGTCCTCGAGTAGTGCATGGTGTCATAGCTTTTATTTGAACCCCAGGAATAGTTGAAACGATCCAGTGCCTGTGAGTTAGAAATCTGCTGGATTCGCTTCAATAAAACTTGCTGGCAAAAACACAGTGTTTACAATGTGTTTTGGAGGATACATATGCCAGACGTTGATTTTGTGTGCACTGTGCAGTTTAAGCAATGCATCATAACAGGGATTTAGCATTCAAGGAACTCTTTCACTATAAAATCACAAAAACGCTGTCAAACAATTCTAAATAGAAAATAAAAACAAGAAGCCATGCATTTGACATCTGCATAGCAAGTTCTGATGTTGCAACAGGACACCAGGAGGAACTGCGAGACCACAGGATGTTAATATACCATCTGATCTATAAATCCGAATTAAGCAGAAACACTGTAATGGATTTACACTGTATTTATCTGCTCAATCAAAAGGGAGTTTTTAAAATTGGTAACAGATCTTTCAGCTCTCGTTGATGTGTCTTACCACCTTCACAAGGCACAACAGGAAGTCATAGCTCAGATTAAAAAAAAAAAGCTAACTAAAGTCCATTTCGCAACCACTGTGAAGTTACAAAACATACTGTACTGTCAGGCAGTAGGAAAGGTTTTTTTTTTTCTTTCTTGCAGATGATTCCACTCAGCAATAAACTTTCAAATGTGGCACAAACAAGTTCCTCTTTAATGGCTCAAGAAATCAAACATTATTACCTGTGGTCACATCATGTCACTAAATGTTGCATATAAAGAGGAACTATGACAGACAAACCTCAGAACTGGTTACTTTGGTGTATGCATCAACCATGAAATGCTTTATCTTGCCTTCTGTAATCAGTGTTGAACGCAATTGAATGCGTAGTATATGTAGTTTAACTGCCCAAAAAGTGTAAATACCGTTACTATGGCAAATTCAAAACATTGCTGTTTGAGACAGCTTCTGGCTTGACCAATAGTATCATTTGGGACGACCTGTTTGATTCTGAATTCAATTACAATTCAAGCAGCAAAAATGATTCAGAATTGCAATTTGAATGTAAGGAAGTAAAAATTAAAATCAACTGAAATTCAAAGAAATTCATAATTATAGACAGAACGCTAGACAGACGGAGGCAGACAGACAGAGGCAGGCAGACAGACAAAATGCTAGACAGACAGAAAGCTAGACAGAAAAAAATGCTAGACAGACAAAATGCTTGACAGACAGACAGAGACAGACAGAGAAAAAAAAAAGACAAAACGCTAGACAGACAAAATGCTAGACAGACAGACCTCTAGACAGACCTCTAGACAGACAGACAAAACACTAGACAAACAAAATGCTAGAGAGACAGAGACAGAACTCTAGACAGACAGACAAAACACTAGACAAACAAAACACTACAGAGACAGAGACAGCACTTTAGACAGACAGACAAAACACTAGACAGACAGACAGACAGACAAAACGCTAGACAGACAAGACAAAACGCTAGACAGACAGACACAGATTTTGCCCAGTGCTGGTGTTGAGCAGGTTTGACATTTGGCCACAGAGCAGGAAGGTCCAAGAACTAAAGTAGCTTGAGATAGAGGGCCAGCGGGACATTGATCACCACCTTAAGTGGCAGAGAGGGAGAGGCCAGACTTTACAACCCACCCCACAACATAAACGGCAGCTTATTGAAGCAGGTCATTATCTCACAGGGGGTGACAACATCCAGCCACCCAGCAGGAGTGTGCTTCCAGGCCCGGCAAAAGTCATGGAATTAAAGTGATAAATTCTAGCCTCTCCCTTCAATAGTGACTTTCTTGTTAAGCACGACAGAAAAAAAGGCTAAAAAAAAATAAGTGTGAAAGAAAAACACCTTCCACAGATTTGACAGCATTCATACCCCACTTTTAAACCCCTCCCCACCAAAAGACAAAAACAGAGAGGAAGAGCTACAAATAACTACCTCTCCAGCAAAAAAAAAGAAAACAAAAAAAGAAAAACAAACAAAAAAGAGAATTGCTCTCTAGCAACTCCCACTTCCTCCCTCCTTCTCTTGAAGTTGCCACAGCAATGCCGAACCTGACATAATGGGTCCTTACACAACCGTGGCTCCCAACAAGTGGAGGAGAGGTGCCACGTGCCAAGGGCCCGTTCCTTTTTCACTTCCCTTCTCTGAACGTATTGCACAACTGAAACCCTGGGATTTACTGTTTCCGAGGAGGACGCCGCGTCGATCTGTCTTGTTTGCATCGGTCGTGCACATGAATAAAATGACGCGAATGCAACCGGAGCCTTTTACTGGAGCTGCGGCAAACATCCAGCTTCAGATTACCCAGGAGTGGGGCCGCGCTGCCTTTGTTGATGAGTCCCCGAAGAGAGTGATACTAGAGCACAGCTGTAATGGAAAGACCTGTGAACAAGCACATTGTCTAATGCTATAAAGGTGGATTCTCATCACACACTCTGATCAGACGCCTCCCCCCCTTGTCGCTCGGAAGCGGGAACATGAGTAGACAAATACAGCACAAACAAAAAAAACCCTTGCTGTTCGGTGAGCCTACACAAATGCGTTATATAAGACAGCACACTCCGTACAAAAAAAGGCAAAAAAAGGCAAAAAAAAATCCATATAAAAAGGAAAAACAGTGCCGTCAGAACAATGAGTACAGACAGCGTGCTCTCCCTTTTCCTTTAGCGTTAACGAGCTGTGCTGTACAGTTTTATTTACACTATTCTCTTATCAGTCAGAGAACAGTACAGAGACTGCCAATTGGAAAGGACAGCCAGGAACTGTGTGTTCCCTCACGACTAGATGTGTACCGCAGGCAGAGCAATTTTTATTTTTTTTATCAACCAAGACAAAAATGCTGGGAGACTGCCAGATTCCTCTCTTAAAAATGCACACGTTCACGCAAGCATGCCGGCGTAGACGCATGGATGAGTATATTTGTGTAGCATTGTCAGGCGGGCCACTGGCTCTTAAAATTAAGCATTTTAGAGCCAACTGACTTTTTTAGTTGCCAAAGTACCGACTCGCTTGATACGGATGGTTGTAAAGAAGCGCTGTTGTCCATGCATGTTATATCACAATCTATTGTAGGAATTGAGTGTTTACAGGTATGCAAAAAAAAAGAAAAAGAGAAAACAAACAAAAAACTACACCACTGTTAGATCAGCTGGGCCTGTTTCAATAAGGAGGTTCAACCAACTCTGAGTTTTAGGTTTCAGAACGGCTGAAATGACCGGTCGCAAAGAACCGCCCCTTTAGTTCCTGTTGCTACGTCTGACAAGCCATGCCGATCTCTTGCCACACATCACGTTCTCACACAGTGAAAAATAGGCAACATCGTGGAGCAAAGAGGACATTGACAACGCGTCAACAGACAAGACAGAGCAGGTTACTTTTGACATGAAACAAAGTCTCAAATTTAAACAATAAATACCGTTTTGTGGCTCTGACAGTTAGCTGTAGTGCCTCAGTTCAAGCGGCTAGTGAACCGATCATCTCCTCCTACTAGTTCAATTTATAACATCAAATAAACAATTGAACATGAGAAGGAATGTTGTTTCAACCGCGGAAAGACATCAGTACACACCATTTTTCAAGTTCAAGTCCACCATCGTTAATCTAATCCCCTGACTGCTTTGTCAGACATAACGGCGGATTCGGTGTTATGATTGGTTAGATCGCTTGTCAATCAAACTCCCGGCGAAGGGTCAATTGAGTTAGTTCAATCAACTCTAAGCAGGTTGACTGAGTTAAGCGTGTGCAACACAACTATGAAAAGTCATGATCAATGAAGCTCCAATATTACAATACACCATGGCAACAGCACCCAACAAAAACACGTCCTCCACTAATATTCATTTTCATAGTATGCTATTTATACTTTATATTGGCAGATGCATACTACAGTACTCAACATTTGAAGTGGATCCAAACCTTTCATCAAAGTTGTCCTAAAACCTTCTTAGGACAACTTTGATGAACTTTTTTGATTTGCTTCAAATGTTGACTACTGTATTTGCACCTCAGTATTGTTGTACATTAACAGGATGCAATAATAACCAGAGAGAGTGAGTTTATTCACAAATACCACTACCAGCAAATTCTATAATACAGCGGGGGTACAGAAATACGAATTTGGTATAGTGAAATGGGTCCCCCAAAGAAGCTAAAAAAGCTTATAGGTGGTAACAGCGTAAATGATTATATTTATTAAAATTATAAATACTTTTATTATTATTAAACACCAGTTAGACACTTTACTTCCACTTTTAGAATATTTTCTTCATTTTTATTGAAAATAAATGTGTTTCTGATGTGATATATGATGGCAAAAGGGAAAAGAGCAGGCTCTGCAAAAGGCGGACTCGAACCCGGGTCAATCGCATCACAAGCTAGGTCTATGTATGCGCTACTGCCTACGCCACTGAAGCCGGTGAATTAGACACTCTAATCTTGTTTTCCATTTGCATTAACATTATTTTTATTACCCCACTGGCAGATAATTTTACTGAAGTAAAATGCACTTAAATGGGATAGATCTATCCGAAACGGGCCCCCGGTATTTGTAAAAGCATAGCAGATGACTGAAGTAACAAGTGTGTACATTTAAAAAAAGAAAAAAAAATGAACAATAACAATCTAATAATTTATTTTTATCTTAAATTTTTTTTATCTTAAAAAGAATAAGCCCAGTAATCAGTCTTGTGTTAAGTCTGACAAATCTAATCGTGTACATAACAGTAATGGTTCTGTGTACATTTTCAATCAGCCATAATTGGAAAATGATTCACAGTTCAGTAAAGGAGTCAGTTGTGAACTCAGTAAAGGCTCTGAACGATTCAGAGTAAAAAGTCTGTTTCAAACCACTAACTTTATTGGAAGTCTGTTTAATGAATTGTTTAAATTGAATCATTCAAAAGAACCATTCATAAGAGTAAATTGATTGCAAATAAGGCATCACAGCTTTTGTCCAATGCAACACAAAGACACACTTTAAAATTTGATTAACTAAGGTCACCTCACGTGATGACAGGCCTATCTGACGAAATTACATATAGATGAACTGATTTTCACTAACAGACGTAGATTATACTTTTTTCTGTACCTGCACATACACACAGCTAGAAAAATAGAGCAGCACAGATTTAATTTCCAGACACTATACAGTAGATTACGCTCTACTATCAGAAAATGAAGAGAAGTTAGCTGGTTAATATTTATATAGCCTTCACAGAGAACAGAAAGAATAGCAAAGGAGATAAACACTGAGGATATCTAGGCTTCTTCTGATAGCTTCACGGTCTGGTGCGCAGACAGAGGACGTCTCGGGACAGACCAAAGCAGACAAATATTGACTTGCTAAACACACTTTCACATCAAAGACGCTTCTAAATTTATCTGCTCAAAATGAGCACAGTGTTGCACATTCATTCACTTGTTTTTTAGCCTGCTTTAAAGCTCTTAATCCATTTTGCCAGTAGACCAATTTATCTGGCCGGCAGGTCACACTCAGTCCTGCTTTTTCTCTCTCAGTGTAAAACACTGTCATTTCAGCTGTCTAGCCCCAGATATAGTCAGGGCATTTCAGTACACAAAGATGCACATACACATACAAGCTGGAGACATATTAGTAATGTGCAGACGGATGCCTCTGCAGTGTGTGGGAATCTAGAACGCACACTGTCCTATCCACATGTAAAAAAAAGCAAATATCAGCAACAGGAAAATGTCTGCGTATGACCCTGGTGTGCGGCAAGCTAACCCTTCCACTGCAACAAAAGGTGAAAGGTTCCACGTGTTTTCCTCTTCCTTTCTCGCCTCTATTTTTTTTTCCCTTCAGGCCATGGTTTCTTAAATTATGACTCTGGGCAGCTTTCCCGATGGTATAGTTAGAGGACAAAGGGCTTTCAGAAGTTGAGGAAACAGGAGCTGGGCTGGGGAGGAACCTGTAGGTTTAGCCTGGTGTGAAGTGGCAGGAAATGAGTGGAGCCTCTAGCATCACACCACGGTTTGCCTCTGTTTAAGCCGCCACCAAAACTGAGGTTGGATTTGTAGAATTGCTGCTTACTGCATTGATGCCAACCAATATACAAGGTGATGTTGATCAATGTTCATCTGCATTGGCAAGTATACATATGGTCAAGCCAAGTCCAAGCCTGATTATGAATTACTTTGGTAACACTTTATAATAAGGTTTAATTCATTAACATTAGTTAATGCATTAGGTATCATGTGCTAATGAAGAAGAACATTTTATAATACAGATTAATCTAGATCGATATTAATTCCACAATACACTGCCGTTTAAAAGTTTGGTTTTGGCAAGATTTTTTTGAAAGAAGTCTCTATAAAGGTCACCAAGGCTTCGCTTATTTGATCAAAAATAGAATAAAAACGGTAATATAGTGAAAAAATTATACAATTTAAAATAACTTTTCGATTTTAATACCTTTTAAAATGTAACATTTGTGCATGGAAATTTTTTTTTTTTGAAAGATTCTTTGATGAATAGGAAGTTCAAAAGAATAGCATTTATTTGAAATAGTAATCGCTTGTACCATTATAAATCATTGACACTTTTGATAAATTTATTGCATCCTTGCTGAATAAAAGTATGACTTTCTATAAAAACACTCAAATTCCAAATTCCCAAACCTTGCAATCTTTTGAATGGTAGTGCATATTATAAGTATTATAACCATAAGTATTATAACCATTAACAATGAACAATTGTATATGTAAGCAATAAGGTACGAGAGGCTGTGCTATATTGTGAATAAGTCACGGCTGAAGGGCGTTGTTAGGCACAACGCGAAGCGGAGTGTCTGCAACCCCTTCAGCCATGACTTATTGACAATACAGCACTAGCCTCGAGTACCTTATTGCTTTTATAAAACGGTTGCCACACAATTAAAATATTAAAGCCAGAAATATGTATCAATGCAACTTTCATGAAGTAAACTTTTTCTAAAAGCCTTGCTTCCGCCGAAAAAAATAGCCATTAGATGGTGGCAAAGACTTTCTTTATGAGTGTGTCAGTCAGTAGCGAAGACTTTTACATTGAAAAGACTGAATTGTTGTGAACACTGAACAAGACGCAACTGACAAATGCTTTGACTAGCGTTGTCAGTCACTGTTAAAAGGACAAGATATTGCAGTGGACATTTAAACAGATTTTTTATTATGAACATGTGACTGACCTGAAGGAAAATGCTAAATCTGAATGCAGGTTATAAACTCGCTCACTCAATCTTTTTCTCACAATACTCTTCTACATAATACAGTAAGCTTCAATCAACAATATCAATTGAGAACATACAGTTTACGTTGCTAAGAGTGTTGTGTAATGATACACAGAATCGTTGGGTGAAGCAGTCGTAGCAGTGTTTTATTGTGAATAAAACACAGCTATTGACCAATCAGAATCAAGGACAGGAACTAACTGTTTTATAATAACATTTACATTTTTAATGAAAAATTGTTTATTGTCAGTTTGTGATATTTATTGCATTAGCTAATTCTAACACATTAAACCTTATTGAAAAGTGTTATCATTACTTCATATATGCAACAACTAACCAAGCATATTATAAAGGTAAAGAGTAGGGATGGGTCATGATAGATGACTAGTCAAATACTGAGGTCATGCACGTTTTTTTTAAGCATCTCGTGCCATGAGTGTTGCATTTTTAAAACGGCATTACTCGAATCTAATTGTTCATGCAACCCAGAGACAAGTCAATTAAAAAAAAATCTGTAATTGTGAAAGAAGTCTAGTGCTTCTTAAAACGTTAGCATGCACACCAAGAAAGAAATGGCAAGAAAGGATCTGCCTCTGCTCTGATGCCTGATCAATACCTGTGAGGTCGGCTGAAAACAGAGCGATACCTCAAGCCCTCTTTTATTTATCACAGGAGAACCTGAGAGCCTGACCAGGCGGTGAACCCTTTCCCCAAACGACCACCAAAACTTCAACCAACCACTGGATGCGACAATTGAGCCGTCTTTACAGTGCTGTAAATGCATTTACTGCTGGGCGCAGAGCAGTGGGAGGTCGGTTTTGCTCTTTCCTTATTTGCCTTTCATGAGCAGGGAGGGTGAATCCAGGTTCTGAATATAATTGGTTGGGTCCAAATCAATTTAACAGTGGTTTTCAAACTGTGGTCCATGAAGTATTCTTAGTGGTCCATGAGTTGATTGACTAAACTAGACTAAACTACAATGAACTAAAAGAACTAAATATATTTATTGTGTTAATTATTAATGTTAAGTCAATCATGTGAAAAATTGGAGATCCACTGATGTCAGCTGACCGCCAATGAGAAAAAATAGAAGGAGAATGTGTCTCAATGCAGATACGAAAGCAGATATGAAATCAAATTGGAAAAAAAAAAGGCCTTCTCATTTTAAATTATGGTTTGAGTACTTAAAGCGGTCCTGAGTTGTGACAGCGATGTGAGAAATGCTAACTAGTAACTAACAAAGTGCTAGAACAGTAAAATGAGCAGTACAGAAGTGCTAGGCAGTCAGTGTCAGGCTGCACATAGTTAAAAGAGCCCATGTATGCTCCACAGTTCAATAACCTGTAAAGATTTAACATTTAGTGCCCATTATTTCCTGCTTTCAAGTCACACATTGTCAAAAGCACTCTCTAGTTTATTAAGGTCCAGGTCAGGAGCGTGGGGGAGGGGCGACGGGCTACACAATGACCTATGGGACAGCAACTAAAACGCAACCACACAGTACGGGTCATTATTAAACTGTTCCACACTTAACACAAGCATGTGATAGAGGGGTGTTAGGATTTCAAAAAATAAATAAAAAAAATCTAATTTTCAAAAGAACAGCACATAAGACGGCAAGTTTGAAGAATCATCGCACCAAAAGCGGTGCACAAATAATGAAAAAAATCCAACAGAAAAAACAAGTAAATGCAAACACAGTAACTTTAATAGCTCTCAGGGGCAGTCATTTACATTTGTTTATCACTTGATTTGAATTGATTCGTCCACGAAGAAAAGTTAATTAGCTTCAGATTCAGAACTGGAAAATAATCCAATTGCAAACTTTGTGGCGTATTGTTTTCATGAATAAACGGCCATTAGCGCAGCGTGCCAAATTGACACCAGCTGGCCTTTATTTCTCTTTCCATTATGTCACAAGATTTTTAATAATTTTAAGAGAGCAGGAACCATCCTTGACTTTAAAAAAGGAAAGGGGAAGAGAAAGAGGGTGATGTCAGAAGAAAAAAAAGAGGAAAAAAGTTACTTCCATAAACTTCTTTTCTTCACGAGCGTTGACTGCGCGACAGCCCCTTTAACTTCCTCACTAAAACCTTTTACAACGTCCTCACACTCGTTCCAGTTCCACTGACTTCCTCTTCATCTTCTTTCGCTCTGCATCTGCACATACAATTTCTGTACAATAACAGATACAGTCTGCATTGACTAAATAGGATATTGATATATAGCTTTTAGCTGTAAAACTTAAATTTTTAAAAAAAATTCTCTCTTTTTTTTTTAAAAGCTCCTATTGGAAGCTCTTTGAATCCGTTATATAATATAAAGCTTTTCCAAATAACTTTTTTCCCCTACAATAGCCCCACAGTGTCTCAGAAGGTTTTGCCCTGTCAGTAGTTGCCCATTAAACATTAATTACTCGTGTCGCCACAGACGGTTTCAAAGTGCCTGAGATAGAGGTGTTTTTCTTCAGCGCTGAAATTGTTTGGACGGCCCGGGATTAGTATTCTGATCCACAGACGTGTTTGCAACAGTAATAACACAATATCCACGGCCGCTTTTCATGTTGAACCTCCCAGTGGAATGGATAGCATAAAAGCAACCCTTGTGTGTCCTGGCTACTTCCAGATGGGACTGCTTTTATCTTTTTTTTTCTTTTACATGAAAGCGCCGTCGGCAGATCTTTGCTTAGCGTCTGATTCACTCTTCAGCCAAAATATGAAAGTTTCAAAGAGCATTTCATAAGGGAGCTCTTCCATAAATGGGATTCATAGCTTTTTAATCTGCGCTAAGAAATTGATCTAAAAGTTTCCCAAAGCAATCGGCCGAGCTAACGCAACAAGATGAAAAAACGTGCCTTGGAGAGTATTTACTTTTATTGCTATTACGCAGAAAACAAATCATACTTCATCCAGCATCTACCTACTTGCAATGATGCTCTTTATATTGTACTGACCCACAAATACACAGAGGAATAACATGATTTTCTTAGGTGACTTAAACAGTTCAGCTTATAAGACCTTTTTTTGTTCGTGCAAAGGGGGTGGAGAAGATGTTATTAGACGTCAAAGCATTTAAAAATAAAAACCTCACTGCTGCCACATTTACTCAGAAAGAAAACCTGAAAACATGCTATACACGGAGGATATAAGATGTAAGGGTCTCGAATAAGAAGCACCCCGGGGAGAGAGAGACAAGAGCAGGTGGAAACAGATGCGTTTGAATGGGATAAGCAGAATTCAGGCATTTATCGCACAAGAGCACACACTCTGTCTTCATGGTCTCAGCCGAGATAAAGGCCAGGTGAGGCATCGGTGGGTGGCGGCACTGAAGGGTTTCGACAGTACAGTGCGCGCGCATGGCTTTAAATGTGCGTTTCACGCTAGAGGGCCCTTCTTAACCTGCAGCAGTGCGCACGAAGCCTCTGCCGTAGAGGTGTGCCCCCTCGCTTCACTCAAACTCAATTGGACTGGCACAGAGCGTGCCAACACATTACACTTTTTCAACTCCAGCAGCAGATGACCCTCTTAATCTTAATCTAATAATCACCTTCACGGAGGAGGTGCCGTTAATGTCCTCACATCTACGAGACTGCACTCTTTAACGACACTACGTAAATAACTTTTAATCCGAGAATTTACATCCAATTTAGAGACTTACAATCTAATGTATGCCTGTAACTTCCACTCTTAAAGCGATTTTACCCAAAAATCATTTATTCACCTTAAATGTCATTCCAAACTTTGTTTCTTCTGCAGAACATAAAAGTCAGATCAATTTTTGGGTCAACTATCCCTTTAATATTGTAGAAAAAGACATTTAGAATGTCTACTAAAGCAGCGACATGAGTTTTGATGTATTCAATTCATGAATGGGTGTACTGTCCGACTGCTCGGCACTCTATATGGAGCATGAAGCTGGTGGGAACTGTCCGAATATGATCTGAATGCAAAGTGGACAGTGATATGATAAATCCACAAAGGATGTCTGTCTGCTCAGTGGCCCATCAGGCCTGGCAGAGCGGGTTAGGCCTCAACGATGAAAGACAAAAAAAAAAAACAAATCCATACTGGCCACAGGCTCCTCTCCAATCTATTTTCTGCTCAGCTGGTTTTAAATGAAGTTATTATGACTCATTAAAATGCCCGCAAGCTTGTGGAAGTCGGCCAATTACAATTTAAATTTAGCCTCCTCTTACAAACCCCCTCCTCTCCAGCAGCCCCCTCCAACACACTACCAGCAACAACACACCACACCACAGCATTTTAACCACTGGCTCACAGCTGCAATCAAAGCCTTGATCTTTGAACACAAACAAAACCCAATAAACAAACAAATCATCATTTTTTCCAGGGACTCTGCCAGTGCTGGAAATCTGGTGGTGGAATTGCAGCTTTCACCAAAGTGGTTTAAATCAGCATGACCTAAAATGCCCGCTTGACTGATATGTGGGGTTAGATCTGCAGGACTTGAAGGGTGGTATCATTCTGACTTTGATTAATTATTAGCCATTGTTGTGAATGAGTGATGAAATCTTGTGTAGGTCAAGCCATTCCCTCATATGTATGTCAACAAAGCAGAGTTATCAGTGAGGTGAAAGCAATTGCGCCATAAAGATTTACCATGATATAAACTGATATAAAACTGAGATATGGCTAAAAACAGCTTTGTAGATTGGATTGCATCCAATATTTGTTAGTGTCGTAAAACAATAAAAGGGCCTTTCGGTAAGACTCCATTAAGAACCCTGTCCACAAGGTGAACAATTTTGACTGCAATAGCCTAAAAATGAGGGCCATAATAAAAATAAATAAAGAAAAAAGTAATTTAACACAATTTAAAATTAAGTTATAAATAAATAAAATACTGCTTCTATATAACCAGTATTTATTTATTTAAGGTTAGTCGAAGGGGAAATTAAAAAAAAAAAAATATAAATAATAAAAAAAATCTAAATCTAAAACACATAAATGTAAATGCATATATTTCCCGAATCAATATAACATATTATAATCATAATCAATAATATGAAGATGTCACCTCAAATTTATTTTGAAAAATAAATTTGCTTTATTTATGTGTTGCCTTCCCACCAATATCCCAACATTCACCAATCATGCAAAAGCGGCATCATTTCAATTCACAGCCGCCCATCCATTCCAATGGCAGCACACAGCACACAGGAACTGCGCCTCTGTGCGTTTCGCCGTATTTTTCAGACTTGTTGTGCGCGCGCATATTGCGTGTTTGTGTGTGTGTTTTGCTGTACCGCTCTCATTTCCAGCAGAACAAATTAATCTGTGCCCTTCCAGCTACGCTCCCTTTTTGACAGAGGCTGCTCAGAGGAGAGAAATGATGAAGCAAATCCAAAATTCAATCGCCTGTGTTCTGTTTTAGAAGGCACACGGTGTACTGTACAGCCCATAAAACTCCCAAACAGCCTCCAGACGCTGCTGCAATCACCCTCCATCAAAACACTTTGTCTTGCATACAAAAATAAGACCCAGCATTGAGCTGAATACCAAATCAGCCCATTAGAGCACAGGGGCACTCGCTACTTAGCAACCAAAGGGATTTAAAGCTGCAATACCCGACAACAAAGGACTAAGATCAGGATCTTTTACAGGGTATTATGGCTGGTGTGAGCTTATTCCATGTTTTAATCGAAAAATGTTAACAAGATGATGGCTGCTATGAAAAGAGGCAGAGGAATGAAACAAATACCAAACATTTTTAAATGGAAGCATAA